>DWJZ01001333.1:0-24060 GCA_018249125.1 Asbolis capucinus
AAACAAATATAATGCCGATAACGTACAAACTAAACACTGTTACATTACATGTTTTGATTATTGATAAAGAATTTACGTTAGACTTACAATTGTGTCAATGTTACTTTACGTACCAACTTCAACTTTCATAATGTCACATTTTATAACCTCTAAACACCCGGGTCAGCTAGTAATCACTAACAATATTCTCACAATTAAAGAACTCGCAAATAAAGAAGAAAGAATTGTGTGTAGTCTATGGACTGTATAAATGCACCTCATGGTGGCCACATGTGCAATATATCGACGACGGAAAACAAAAAGGGCGTATCTCTTTAGAATTATTCACAGTGTATTGCCCTTCTGTTTTTCGTATAATGGTCAATTATTCTAAAGAAATACGCTCTTTTTGTTTTCAGTGGTTTGATATGTTTTTAATAAACTGAATTCCACATCGCAAGATCGACAAGGTCTATATAATATATAGTTCTATAAATATTGAATAGCATTTCTAAACTTGAGAGATTACATACCTATGGTCCGTCGGATACAACAACTTGAGGAGTTCGGTCTTGAGATGTTCCATGCTCTGGCATCGGACTCCACGTCAACGATCTTGGGCAAGGCCTTTCTTATCACGGGGGTGCTCGCCAATGAATACACCGTCTTCTAGCCTAGAAAATCATTAAATCTAAACATATATGAAACTCAAAGGCGACTGATTGACTGACATAGCGATCTATCAACGCACAGCCCAAACCACTAGAGGGATCAGACTAGGTAGCTGTTGTGACGTAGGCATCCGCTAAGAAAGGATTCTGATAAATTCTACCCCCAAGGGCACAAAACAGGGGATGAAAGTTTGTCAATTTTAAACCGATCGGGCTTAGACTTTGCATGCATATATGTAGGCTACTATGACATAGGCATCCCCTAAGAAAAGATTTTGATAAATTCCACCCCCAAGGGGATAAAATAGGGGATGAAGGTTTGTATAATACTTGTTAACGCGAGTGAAACCGCGGACAAAAGCTAGTCACTATATAATTAAGTGCATTTAAAACAAAAAGCAAGGCCATTTAATATTTTCCAAATTACAGTAGTGTGAGTACCAGACTAGTACAGTGTTATGAGTTTTGTCATTAACGAAATACCATATCTATCTACCCTCTGACCAACATATATATGTATATGAAAAAATCATAAATTACTGTTTATTACATTACATGATGACTTTAATACAATATTTATTAATTCTGAGGTGGTACCAATAATACCAGGTCAGTTATTTTTTAAGAGTAAGCATTTTGTATTAATAAACGATCACTTTTGTTGTGTTGATTCTCATAAACAAAAAGCGAACTCACTCTCCATATCCTTGGAATTAGTCTTGATTTTATCCGCGACCTCGGTCTGCAAGGCCAGGTCCTCCCGCATGACGAGGTTGTAGGCGTCGCGGGGCCAGCGCAGCGGCGCGGCGGCGGCTCGCTGTTACAACGGGAGAAGATGGTCAGAAGAGCGAGACCTAAGGGCGGTGGCAGCTGATATATGTGACGGGGGTTTATAACCGGAATGTTGGACGATATTATCATATTAATTTAAGGTATTAACACGTTCACGAGTCAGTCAGTACAGTCACTGTTTCGGGTATTATTTTAGAAACTAGCAGTACCCGCAGTTTCGCTTACCCGCAGAGATTTTTTTTTATTACTAAAGGACCAAAAATCCCATACAAACTTTCTTCCTGTATCCCAATATAAATAAATTTTCTAATAAATATATACACTATATCCTTTGATATATTATATCCATTACTTGCAACAAAATTGTTTTAGATGACAAACGAAATGATTCATTCAAATCTCGGGTTCAAATTCAAACTAAAGAGAAAAAAAAAAATGGTTACGTTATGTAGCTGTGCCAGTGCTCTAACTGTTTTGCAGACATCTATACTAATAATAAAACTTTAACGGGGTCGATTATGTACATTAAATATTTTTTTATTTTAATGCAGGGCGGCTTTGTTATCGATATAGAAACCAAAACATTTTTTTAATTTATTGTTTGTCTGTCTGTACGAGCTTCACGCAAAAACCACTGGATAGATTTTGATTAAACTTGACATGATCGAAGTTCAAAACCAGACATAAATATGATAGACCTTCATTTAAGGTATATCGTTTAATCACTAATTATTTTCGATCACGATCAACAGATGTTGATCAAAGCTGATGATGAAGCAAAAAACAATATGTTATGCTATCCAAGTCGGGAACAGACTCTGAGAACACTAGCCAAGTTTTTATTTATCTAAGGAGGTGAAAAACAAATTACATTTTTTTTGTAATATAAACAATAATTTTCTATACACGAGGATGTTTTTATTTGCACAAAAATGTTCCAACAACTTGAATCATAATTTTTTAGATACAAACAACCTTTTGATATATTATTATTTTGTCAATGAAATTAGGGCTATGTTTAATCCATCTTGCGTTAAGTAGCAGTACCAATTCAACCAAAATCCAAGTCAATGTCAATCTTATTAAAAGTGATATCAATATAAAATTGACAATGGGTTACTATGTTCAGACAATACATCTAGCGGGGAATAGAACCATTTGAAAATTATAGTATTTCCAATTGATTAACATACTTTGCACTAGGAAAGTCACACAATTTACAAATTATAATTGTTGGTCTTACGGTTCATTTTCAAAACTAAATAGCGAGGTTATTAGACTACTTGATAGGCAAAACTAAAAACCAATAATCGTAAACGTTTGTTAGGTGCAAACTATGTCATTAGTCATTTATTTGTGTTAACTTGGCTAGCCAGGTTCCCATACTAATAGATACATATACCATTTCTACTTCTCTCTTCATTCCGTGGTTAAAATACAAACTTTCTTTTTCCAAAGCGGAACATGGACTTACAAAAATAAAAATAAAGTACGTCTATTAAGCCGAGTTTTACAAAAATGTGTTGTCATTGTCAACGTCAACAATTTGACATGACAAATAAACGCGTCAAACAAATTGTTATTGTGATTATGACATGTCAGATTATTTATTTTCTATTTCTATAAATTATTTCTGTAATAAATAAATCACTAAATAAAAGTTACCTCTTTAAATTAGAGTAAACATATACATGAGATTCGTGTTGAAAACTGAATTTTTGAGTATAGCGTATCTAAACATTAATACTAGGCTCAAGATGATAAAAGGGACTGGCTTATGTTCTCATCGCCCGCTTTCGGGTCAATTGTACAAATACACGAATGTCGTTAAAGGATGGCAGCAACGATGGTTCGCCGTAGACCCTGAGACTGGCGTGCTCTCGTATTACTTGTTCGATGGGCCTGGTGACACTGTACAGCCGGGACAGCCAGCAAGAGGCGAGGTAACAGCTTTTTCCTCACATCAGCTAGAACTCTTTTCATTCTCACGCAGGCCAAATTTCAAAAACACTAGAAGAGATATTAATTCATTATTATGACTACTCATATTCATGATTTTATTTACGATAAACTTTTGTCCCCTATTGCAATTCCTTCAAACTCTCAAACATCTTTGTACAAAATCAAAAAGAAGTTAAGTATTTTACAGATGTGAAAAGGTAACAGACACAGTTACTTTCAGGAAGTAAGGATTATTATTTATTAATTAGTTTATTATACCTACTGCAAATGGCTGTGACAACTGGCTGGCCGGCCCACTTCGGTTGTCTTCGGATATTGTAATGTAAATATCTAAAAGTCAAGAGGGAAAAGGCTCTCATTGTGCAAGGGAGCTTTACCATCTACAACTATCTATCTACAGTGCAGCTGTAGATAATAATATTCTCATTTCTCTTTTGGTATTCTAAGTACTTAATTCATTTGAAAGTTGTTCTTGATTGTTATTTATAATATTTCTCTGTTTGTAGTACTGTGCTTACCAATGGTTTGTACAGAAAGGGAATTACAGTGTACATGAATAAATGTGTGATAAGGATGGTTTGAAAATGCCTATACAAAGAAGATTTTGCTCAAGTTTGATTGTAAACTACTTGTTATTGGTGTAGGTTTTGTTTTAAAAAGATGTGCTAAGGAGATTCGCTTGCTGTTTCTCATTCTTTTTCAAAAACACTTTCCAAAATCATTGGTAAAATCATTTATAAAGTGCCTTATTTGTTGAA
This sequence comes from Asbolis capucinus, assembly GCA_018249125.1. Classification (NCBI taxonomy): domain Eukaryota; kingdom Metazoa; phylum Arthropoda; class Insecta; order Lepidoptera; family Hesperiidae; genus Asbolis; species Asbolis capucinus. Next base: position 4,163 of record DWJZ01001333.1, read on the forward strand.
AAAACATGAGTTATGTAGGTCACACAAAAATTTTTTTTACCATTGTTTCTCGCCTGCCTCGCTTTTGTTGGCCTGTTCTTATTTTCAGACACCCATTCACAAGATTGTTGTTTTTTCTCAGGTTTAAAACAATAAATCCACGTTTTGTTTCCTGTGACAATGTCATAAACAGCATTAGAATATCCGTGGTCGTACTTCAGTAGCATCTGTGAGCACCATTCCATAGAAGCACGCTTCATTTCATGTGGGTTCCAACGACAAGAAAGTTTCCAAACTTTTCATTCTTTGTGTAAAATTTTCTGAATTTGGCTCATACCAATCCGCAATAGCCCTCGAATTGTGTCATAGGTAAACCGCGGGTTTTCTCCAATTAGCCGCTTAACAGTAGCCACATTGTTTTCGTTGACGGCAGTTGATGGCCGCCCTTCTAGAAATTCGTCATTTAAAGAAACCCGACCTCTCAAATTCAGCAAACCATCGCCTCACGGTGCTCAAACAAGATGCGTCTCTTCCAAAAGCATTTTGAAGACAAGCTGCGCTGTCTTGCGCAGTGAGAGAACTTTTAAAATCATTAAAAATCATCGCTCTAAAATCTTTTCGACTTAATTCCATTTTTGTTGCGTATGTAGAACTTTGATGTGTGATAAAAAACAATTGATAAATGATTTCCCGTTATTTTTTATTTTTATTACCAAGAAGGTTGCAACGTTTTAAAAAATATTACATTTGAAATTCATATAGTTTCGATAGGTTAGAAGTGCAAAACTTTTAGTGTGCATGTATACTAAATTAGATATCACAATCTTTGTCAACATATTTTGTAACATGTGCCACATTGACAAAATGTTATTCATTTTGTACCAGGCACACTTAGCAGCCGCTGTAATATGCCCCAGTGATGAGGATTCTCGCACCTTCACTATCAACTGTGCGTCTGGGGATATGCTAAAACTACGAGCAACTGATGCGCGCGCCAGACAAGAGTGGGTTAACGGCCTGAGAGCGATTGCTGAGATACATACCAAAGTACGTATTTTATAATAGTAATAAAGTTGTACATTGTGTTTTGCTGTTTGTAAGCATCACCATGCCCAATAATAATACAAGAAGAAATCTTTTCTATTATAATAAGACGTGAAGACTCCCTTCAAGAGAATTCACAATTACTGAGTGCACCTAACGTCCTAAACACTATTGCGTCTATCAGCTCGGATTGTAGTCAAGCATTAAGTTAAAGTAGGTATAAGGTGATGTTGGCTGATCAAATAATTTTTAACTTGTTTGTAAAATGCTACTGTAGCTAGGGAAGTGCTCATAAACCAGCCTTGCGGCAAGCATTGTGCTCAGTAGGTGACTGCTATCGTGGCTGTTGAGTGGGCCAGTATACTTTGCGAGAGCAGAATAAAGCGTGCTTTAAGCCTCAGTTGATGAAAAGCCATCTGCAATAATAGGTAATTAATTGAAGTCAGAAACTCTTAAAAATAATTCACCTGTGTTTTCTAGGCTATGGGTGCAAACCCTCCACTTCAGCCCCGGGAGCAGCTGGCCGTGCACGACGCTATGGCCTCTGCGCGCCAGCAACTGCAGGCCACTGAACTCAGTGACGCGGCCCTCGCGCGCTGTATAGAGGCCTCCGACTCGCCATTCCCACACACTGATCCTGATCTTCTGTTATTGAAGGTAAATTATAACAACGAATTCTCGAAAGATTGTGAATTGTTCTCCAGGGACTTCCGATCTAAAACACAGCTAGATGTCGAGTTAGCGACAAAAATCTGGTGCAACGCATACCAGATCACTTGAAACGTGAGCTGGTGTTATGTTTAGTACGTTTTCAACAGCCGCAATGTTTATTGAAATTATTTATTACAACCAACTACGTATAATTCGTGTAAGTAGGTTGAATGTACTTGTAGTGTAGGTTGAATGTTCTTAAATTGTTTCTTCGCACCCAGTATTTTGTGTTAAATCTCTGTGGGAGGCAATATCTGGTATATTCTTGATCGAAACCAGAGACAGTATTGTATGAAAGACTTTTTTTCTGATGATTCCAGAATTCCAGATTATAGGTGGGGGCGGTAGTTCATCATCAAATAAAAACTGGTATACTACTTTCAGGCATTAAAAAGTTATACATTTATGTCCTAGAGTTTCCTTTGTGACGTTGCTGATTACAATATAAATAGGAATAAAATGCTCGTATCTAAATGCTCTCGTCCACTCTCATCTATTGTAGCAACATTTACATATCTGTTATTATCTTTCTTGTCATTACTAGCTTGGCTACAGGGAATCAGTTACATCTTTACTTGAGTTCAGTCTCAGTTATTTTACAAATGAAGGATACAGTCCAGGTTATATGAGTATTATGTATAATTTGGTAAATAAATTAAAATTTTGGCACCAAAAACATTTGATGGCTAGTGGCAATAATGTTATGAGCGCTTTCATGCATCGAAGAGCACGTAAAGCCGTTGGTGTCAGTCGTTATCGTTAGATAGCAATCGTTAAGTCATCTTGGAGGGTTACAGGCAACATTAAATCTTCCAGGACTTGGGTTGGCAACTAACCCCTTCACAACATGATGAAGTACGCTGTAGGCCTCAGTATGAGGAGAGACCCGTGCTCTGTAGTGGGCCGTCGGTCAAAAATGGGTTGAAGCAAGAGATGTGCCGACTAGCAGATAGCCAGCAGAGTATCAGTTATACGTATGGCTGCCAATAAATTTTTTGTCTGAATATAATATTTCTTTAACATAAGCAATAAAGATATAGTACTTTTAAAAATATAGCATTTTATGGGAAGACTAAAAAATAGTCTAAAATTATACGTAGTCCCAAAATACAGGACAATACTATGTAATATAGTACGGTTGGCAACTAGTTAGCCCTACACTAGTTAAACGGTATCTCACTTTGTATGTTTACTTCTAATTTTTTGACTTAATTTGCATTTTAAAATATATAACCGATTAGTCGACCTCCTTTCAACCGACTCGTCGGCTAGGCTGCACCAGTCTTCAACATTTAATTTTGGATGGATAAATAATAAGATGGATGGATACATTTCAGGCCACGTCAGCAGCGAGCATGCAGTGTCTGCTGCAGTGTCTGGGCATCCTACTCCGACAGCAGCAGTATGCGACGGCCAGTCTTAAACACTCCGACGCTGACCAACGCTAGCCATCTGAGAGAATTAGCCATGGAATCAAAAAATGACATTTATTTCAAACTCAATCAAAACTTTTAGATTGCTAGGAACTGCCCTCGCTTCTCTACGAAGGAACAAGTGCTAGAAAAAAATAGTTATTGTGACATAACTGTAACAATTTTGTAGACATATGGCATCGTGAATTTATTTGTAATAGATATAGATGTTCCCTATAAAACTGTAGTACGTAATTTTGCTCTATTTTCAATTATATCCGCAGCGTACGCGATACAATGGTTTTTTGTTTTTTTTTCTTCAGATGTGGGGTTACATTTTAGACGTTTTTATTCGGTGTTTGAAAATATACCCTATGTCCATCAGGGATTAGGAAATTAATCGTAAAAGATTTTTCCAAAATGCTCCAGTAGATCGGAGCCTTTTTTCCTCAAATAAACCAACAATAAAAAATTACCATCCTTTTAATATTATTATAGATACATAATTATGATCGTTAAATATTTTGAATCTATCTCCGTTTGGGCATTGTGATATAATAGAGAAACATTAGAAGCTCCTCAGCACATCTTTTGAAAATAATATGTACACTATTTAAAACTCTTAGAAGCCGAATGGAACCGACGGGTCGCGATCGTTGTTAGTAGATTGTATATTAATACAGTAGAAGCCCTCTATTCGCGGGGTATATGTTCGTAAATACGGCTTGAATACAGAAACCGTGAATGGGGAATGGTAATTTATATGGTATTATAGGGGATGCGCTCCTAAGCGACGAAATAAAAAATCTAATACATAAAAATCAGTGTAATCTAAGTTTTTGACCATACATTTTGTTGTTAGTATGTATGTATGTAACTTACATATCATCTTCAGGTTTAGACAATAGTTTAAAAAAAATGTATTTTTTTCTTGCTTGGCAGTTTTAAAAGCTAATTCCGTCAGTTCAAACTAATATTGAGCAGTGGTATTAGCAAGAAGCAGTAATAGCCTAGTGGTTAAGAATTCGGCCTCCGACTCGGGGGATCGGGTTCGAATCCCAGGGCGCCCACTTCTGACTTTTTGGAGTTGTGCGTTTTAATAATTTTAATGTAATATTTAATTATAATAATATAAAACTGTTGACCTGAAGAAATTAACGTTATAATAAACTATTCCGCTAGTTAGCTTTTATGCTTTTATAACTATTTTAGCTTTAATGAATTTACTGGCTATTACATCAATACAATGTCATCACGAACTTATAACAACATTAATGTATTGACAAGCGAAATACACATTGAGTAAAGGGTGTTTAGTCAAATGTTTCTTAAGTACAGAACTGTAAAAATTAATGCGTTTTGTTAGCCTTGTTTTTTTTTTGGAAACCTATCAAAATTATCGTAACATACAGCTTTATAATCCAGACTGCCCTGCAGCGGTCAAATACATGTGAAATGTGAAAAATATATATATATATATATTTAATTTTGTAAATTATTTCCGTCATCACGTTTATATTTAGTGTTAATTAATATTCATTGTTAATTGTATCCTTTTAAACAAGAGCCGCTAATTTATATTCACGTTATTAAACTGACATGTAAAATTACGATTTTCCCAAATCCAAGAAGAAATATTCTATGGAATAATTTGTATTATGCTACCTATATGGTTATTCAGTTCGTTTTTTGAATTTTTTTGTTTATACGTCAGTTTTATATGTCTGTCATTATTGGCGAACAATATATTTTTATATGATTATATATTTTTTTTATTTAAAACTACCACAATGTGTGATGAGACCTTCAGAACGCTGCGCATCGATCCCCGCTATCCTTTTCAAAACCAAACCAAGTGAGTTTTTACTTATTTAAATAAAATAGAATTTACTTCAACAGCTCTCTTTTTAAGGAATCCTAAGCAAGTTTCACCACGTTCCTCCAATGCATATTTATAGAGGTATTGATAATTAATTTCTGATACCTACGCACATAACTTGAAAATTAGAGGTCGCGCCGCACCTCCCTTTAGAAACCACAAGGCACTGATCACCTGGCACTCCATAAAGACTTCATGTTTCTGGTGAGGGTTGAAAGTTTACAGTTCTTCTTGGACTACATTTTGATATTGGTAACTTACATGAAATTGCTGGTTTGTAAGTTAATTCCGTAAATAAAGTCCCACTGGCATATCATTCCTTATGAACTTCTTTATCCAGGGCTTGCTATGACAACTACTGCGACTATTTCAAGTGTACTCGCTTGCTGGGCGACGTGGATGATTGCAAGATATTCAAAAGATACTTCGAGACGATTTGCCCTAACTTCTGGATAGAGCACTGGAATGAATTGAGAGAGAAAGGAGCTTTCCCCGGACCCATTTAAGTGCATGTATCACTTACATAGAAATAAAGACTGATTTTATTTTATACAGGAACTTATTATTTTAGAATTTATAAAATAGATATTTTGAATTCCATAAAGAAGAAAAAAGCGTCGGGACTTTATCGTCGTGTTATCTATTTGCGAGTCTAATAAGATTTTAAATTGACTTGTTTGCTTCTTAAAAGCCTTGGGGAATGGATCGACTTTGTTTTATAACAATGACCTATTATAAAAGTATAAGATGCCTATGACCGATCAAGGTCTGATAGAAATAAAATGTATCCATCGAAAGGCCGACTTCTTACATTTGCAGTTGATAATTTGTTTTAAATAGTCTAAATGTAATTTTATTCGTGCCAAGACACAAGTAAAAGAATTATTAATTCCCAAACTCATGCCTGATAGTTTCTATAAATCGACGAGAAAGTCGCTATACCGTATTAGCAAAATTGCTATAAAATTGTAGCAGGCGCAACAGACAAAAACGATTTGGTTAACTCATTTATTCGCTATATCACCATCGAACTAAGAATTAAACATAAATTAACAGTAACTAGATGTGGCGAGCGGCACTTTAGATCCTGCCGGGGAAAACGCCGTTGGCGCGTTGGTCATTCCACTTCTCGATCCATTCGTTGGGGCAGAGAGACTTGTAGACGCGCTCAAAGTACTTGCATGGCTCGTAATTCTGTCCTCGGACCTTCTGGCAGCGGTGGAAATCCAGGTAGCTTTGGTAGCAGTGCCTGGAACATATTTAAAAGTCACTGCTTGTTTTGACCCAGAGACGGGATGGGTAAAGTCGGTTACGGTTGGTAACGTTATGTCAGGTCGGAGGCCTTCGGGCAGTATGTAACTTCCGATACTTGGCCAATAAACCCTCCGCGAATCTGCTTTAGTGCAGCATGGTAGCGTATGCTCTAGACCTCCTCAGCAACAGAAACACATGCTCATTAGTGGACCCTTGATGGATTGAACCGAAACGATTTAACGCTTAACAACAAACCTAATGGGAACAAAAAAACATCTAATGAGGAGTGGTGATGACGTCTAAATTATTGGAAGCCGTTACCAAATATCATGCCACAAAAGCAAATTATTGTGGCATTGGAAGTAGTTATTGTTATAATTAATTGAAAGTAATCATGTTTAAAATATTTATTTTTTATTGCTCCAACACTATTATAATAGGCAGACTAAATGCTAAATGGAATGTCTAACAATCGATCTTGTAAATATTTACAAATATTCTTATTGCTATAGAATTATACAACTAAGTTGACCACTCCTCTGCAGTGTAGTTACTGCAGGAGTAAGTTTAAGACTCCTCAAGGGATGCAGTGTAGTCCATGAATACTTCAAATTTGACAGCAAAGTAGAATCGATCAAATTTAATATTTTAGTTGTATTTATGAAGTACGTCAGTCGGCAGTCTAGCAAAAAGCGGCACGACCGTACCATCTTTTCTCGAAGCAATTCAGGCCATATTGAACCTCCTATATTTTGTTATGGATAAAACTAGAAACCTGAATTTTCAGCAACCAAGCAGGCATTGTGTACACGGTATATTAAAAATTCCATTCAATTTGAACCAGTAGTTTATAAGTTACAACTAGTGAAGGTTTCCAAATTTTGTCACTCACTCAAGACCTCAGACCAAATATTAAAACTCTTCTAGAAGACATAGAAGCTTCAAATTTAGAATTTATTATACCAAGTTTAGTGACATAGCACATTCTAATTGGAATTTAGCTAAACAACTTATTTACTAATCAACTGAACAAAATAATGGAACACAGAATTATCTACTGGTTATTAAAAAAACACTTATGAACGTCAACATTTTTTTTAATCTACCACCATTTCGGAAAGATGCCATTTTGAGGACAAGAAACGGCGCATTGTCGAAAATATTAAACTACCGTGTTAGAGTTAAATCCTAGCACTACGAAAATTATCAACGATAGGGCCTTATCTTGTATTTTCGTAATGATAATACTCAGTCAGGAATGCGCCATGCCACGACAAATACAAAAAACTACTAAGTGCGCGGAAAAAAATAGGGTGTCTACCACGGTGACATATTTATTGTGAAGGTTTAAGAAAACCTTCACAATAAATGTTTTATAACAATAAGTATTTAGTTAGTAGTTCTACAAAGATGTAGATCCCATAAAATACTGCATATTTTTTGCACTGTTTGGTGTTAGAAACCTCACTAATATAACCATTGAACAGATCTGAATGAAATTTTACACAGAGTCGGGAACAACACACAACTTTTTATTAAACCGCGGGTTAATTTTAACAATACATACTGTAGAAAAAATCAGTTTTATAAGGTTTAGGAGACAAAGCTCAATGAGAGACAACAGAAAAACTTAGGAATGTCATAAAACCTTAACTTGTAAAGAACGCGTCTTGCAACTCAGTTCTTCTACCGTAAGCTGTGAGAACTCAGCAATTGCATCAATTAATATTACATGTATTACTTGTAAGTACATTGTTACGCTTTCAAGCTAAAACCACTGAACGAATTTTGATAAAAATTGGTACAAAGACAGACTAGAACTTGAGAAAGAACATAAACGTTTAATTGTTACTAAAGGGATGGAGGGGGTTGAAAGCTTTTTATAGAGGCTGGTACTCATCGAAGACAAAACTGTGAAACTTTATAATTACACCCTTCACAGATACATGTATCTGTATTTGAACTAAGATTACAGAAATTTCGACCATATCTGTACGAAAATTTCCACTTCCACAATAATATTAATAGCCTATAACTTTGATAGATCTTACAATATTAATAGCCACATTGTCTACCCAGTTATCTGCAATGCGACAGACAAAGACAACGCTATAAGCAGCAATATCGGTCTGGTACGCCTTCGCTGTAGCTCTACATTTTTTATTCTGGAATGATCTGGTACTTACCATCCGCAGTCTCGTTTAATAACAAAATTCATTACCTTGTCTGATTCTGGTTTGGGAACCGAGGATCGAAGGGAGCGGTTTTGATGTCCGCGGCGGTTTTGATCATTTCTGGCATTTTACTGCAACGAAAGAACACGACAATCATCCTCACAATACTTTATTCGCAAATGCTATTGCATAACAGAATCATTGTGTATAAATGAACTTATTTTAAAACTAATTGTATTAATGTAGAAAATAAATGTCTTTAACAACACATAAACTATAGTCTTAATGAAATAATCATCTTAGCCGCTATTATTGCTAAATGCTATTTTACTAGAGGTCTAGTTTTTCGCTCCTCCTCGCAAGAAGTCTCCCTGTATTTCTTTACTTCTTGCATGTAGAGGGACCACGCATCTTTAGGTGTATTATCAACCGCCTGTTCATCTATAGCCTTTGCCTTTTTCACCAAGCCGGTTTTGAGAACTCTCCCTCCACGTCTCTTCCCAATAAAAGGAAGAGTGGGCTTCTTTATTGCGGGTTTTTTGTCTAATTCTTCAGTTTTCTTTGTTTCTTCTTGCAATTTTTTAAACATTTCTAAGAAGCTACCATCATTCTTTATAGGAATAGGTAATGCTTTGGACTTTGATGTAGAAGGCACTTGTGACATGAATTGGTCTGCGGAAGGTAGGAGTTCAGCAAAATTAGGGCCCTCCACTTCTGGGGGATCGCCGTATTCGATATCGTCAACCGTCGTGGAAGCCACAGCTCCTGGAGGGGCTTTGATTTCTTTAGGAGGGCTCTTAGCAGAGTCTCTTTTCTCTTGCATTGACCTATGCATTTTCCAAAATCGTTTACGATCCGCGACAGTGAACTGGCCACGGCGGGCGTCATCGCTTGGTGTGCCGCTTCGGCTGCGGCTTCCAGATCTCGGATTTCGAGAACGCGATCGAGATTTTGATTTCCGAGGGCTTTTAGAACGTTTCCGTGAACGGGAGCGACTTTTGGCACCGGAATGTTTTTTAGACCGATTTTGACTAGGTGACCCTTCCCTAGATTCATTACGTCTCGCTCCACGTTTAGATTTGGTTCGTGAACGTCTTGAAGATGCAGATGATTGGCTAGAAGACGATCTGGATCGTCGCTTCATCGGGGTCCGTGAGTTGTTTCGCTTATTCTTCGGCGTGACCGATCTAGACCGTGACCTAGAACTGGCAGAAGATTGTTCTCTTGCATAACATCTTGGAGGTGTCAATGAACTATCTCTGGGTCTCTTGGATGAAGTATCTGAGCGGTGCACCTTGTACTTTGGTTTCCTTGGTGGTGTTACAGACTTCCTTGGAGGTGTTGAAGGTGATTTGCAGCCTTTTTTCCGTCCCTTTGATGTTGTAGGGGTGACACTTCTCTTCCTAGGTGGAGTTAATCCATCTTTTTGTCTCTTATCTTTGCCTTTCAGATCTTTACTAGAATAATACTTTGATTTGGGTTTAAATCCCGTTTTTTCAAATTTGTGTTTTGGAGTCTTACTTCGAGATCTCCGATCACTGTCATGACTGCCAGAATGTTTATTTTGATAGTCAGTTTTCTTTCTTAAGGGCGGAGTTAAGGAATTATCCTCTCTATTGCTACAAATTATTTTATTAGAATTATTAGATAATGAAGAATGTACAGAGACAGATCTTCTATTTTTATTATCTCTCTTGGAAGACCGTGAATAAGATGGAGATCTTGAACTTTGACTGTCACTTGAAGAATATTTTGTCCGTTTGGATTTCAAAGATCTACTCCGAGACCGATTGATAGATCTGCTACTAGATCTTTTGATAGATCTGCTTCTAGATCTTTTGATGGATGTACTTCTAGATCTATTTCTTCTACTGCCCTCATAGCTACTGTCTCTTTTTCTAGAGTACTCTCGATCTCTTCTTTCATATGGAGAAACACTTCTTGATTTTGATCGATACGATCTTCGACTGGAATCATAGCCACGAGCTTCATATGGGGAACGAGGGCGTTCCTGCTGGCTCTGGTAATCATAACTACTGTGCTGGGGAGCATAAGAGCTTCTGGCGTCATAGTAAGTGCCGTCGGGCGCCTGGTAGTAGCTGGAATCGTAATTATAACCGTAAGTATGAGCGCCGTACGCCTGGTAATCGTACTGTGGCGGACCGTAGTGACTGTAGCTAACCCCCGTCCAGGGGTCAGTGGTGGGCATGGGTGCGGCGGTCGACGGCGCGCGCTGCGTGGCGTAGTCCGCCTCGGCACCCGGGGGACCGCCGTCCCACGCGCCAGCCTCGTTGCCGTACGAGGACATACTTATACGTGCCTCTTCGCATAACCTGCGGCACTTTGTAGGTACGCACACACCTACAAACAGAACAACTTTTCGGTGTAGACAACAACTCTACCTTTCCCGTTTGGATTTGCTCGCTCAACGTTATTGATGTTTCGTTGTATGAGTTTGTGACGAGGAACAACAAAATTACGTAATCCGCAGCCGAAATCGCGGAAAGTGTTTAACATTGCATGCGTTACATCAAAGCATAAACTAATATGAGATCTAAATAGTACCTGATTGATCATGCTCACCTTTTTAGTTCAGTGTTATAAATTTCCTTGAACAAAATTTATCGAACAGAAAATGGCTGGCAGCGCACTCGTCTACAATACGACCAGAAACAATTTACAATATAGATTATATTAAATAATCAAAGACAAAAAGTTCAATATTGCTATTATTGTGTTGCTTTCACAGGTTGCTTTTCTTATGATGTATTGATTATTTTATTATGTGATAATTTAAGTTTCTTTTCACATCGCTATGTTTTTACTACATTACATTGTATACACCGCGTGGTATACCTGGATACAGCACGTATAAATATGTCAAATCTGTACCTACTCTGTGCCTAATGCAACCTGTGGGAGAAGGAATTCTCTTCGGCCTTTATGTTACTGTCACTGTCATACGTCATACGACAGATGGCCAAAGTGGCGCCAGGTGCTCATTTTGCATTGTTTTGTTGTCGGTTTCATAATTTATAAAGAAAATATAGTTTTACTAAGATTATAGTCTAATAATTTGAGAAGAAAACGTAATATGAGTAAGTCAAAGGTATCAGCAGAATGGAAAAAGCGTGTGAAGTCAGAATATATGCGGTTGCGCCAAATGAAGGTATGAAATTAAACCGGTTTTTTGCTAATTGTGAACTTGTTTTTTGCTTTTGTGATTTAGGTAGATTATAAATGTTTAATGGTGTGTGATACAGCGGTTCAAACGAGCAGACGAAGTAAAGGTAGCATGGGCACGTAATCTGCGAATCATGTCAGAGGCTATAGAGAGTCGAGAGAACGAAGGATCTGAGCGTGGCCGCCGACCATTCTGGCCCCCACCAGCTCCCAGCGCCAGTCACGAGAGTTTGATGAAACGAGCTGAGGTTACATATACTGATGGTAAGATCGTTTATCAGATAAAACAATATTATTGTACAGCAGTGCATGACATGAATGGCACTGTAGCCTGGTAGGTTTTGAGTATTTGTGCTCTCCATATCACACGGGGCACAGAATCCCATTGGGAGTGTATGTGTGTGTAGTATGTATTTCATCTGTTGACATTAGTTTTATGTCATTCATTGTATTTTATGATGACATTACGAATTTGTAAAATATGGCATTTTATTACTTGCAGAAAGTTTTCCTGAATATTTTTTGAGATTGTAATAAATACACTATGTGATTACAGTATCTGGAGTAGTGACGACCCAGCAGGTGCCAATACGCATCATAAACTCTGTGAACCCAATACCTACTATGTACACCTGGGCACCAACACAGAAGAACTTCATGGTGGAAGATGAGACTGTGCTGCACAACATTCCGTACATGGGTGATGAGGTGCTCGACCAGGATGGTACATTCATCGAGGAGCTCATAAAGAACTACGATGGGAAAGTGCATGGTACATTGCTTCACATCTACATCTTTAAGTTGGTCTAATAAGAAACAAAATTTTTGATTACTTATTTTATACCTTTTCAATGTGGTAAATGTATGTTTCTAGACTTTATATCAACAACAGAATTGAATAACGGGTTTACTATAAGTCTTGTTTTCTGTGTAATGGTGTAACTGTTATGAGTTATTCTGAAGAGTTTATTCCATATTGCTTTTCATTGTTTATATATAACAAAGACAGCCTTGTGATATTTAAAAATGGCTGTCTCTGTGTTTCAACTCATAATGGTTGGCTCTAATTATGGTTTTATTTTAGAAACAAGATAGCATTTAAGTCAACATTGCTTCAAATTAGACCAACTCCTCTGTTTGTGGATGAGGCTTTTAATTGTCTTTATCCAATAAAAGATACAATATGGGACATATTGTCTTATCAATAATAATATTCACCTTGTTAAATGATAAAGATCTTTTTATAGTATTATACACCTCATATATATTCAGATTTACTATTTCATTCAGAAACCAATTTTAAGGTAATTAGCTGTAGTTTTATATCAATCCTGATGTTACATTATATGATTCTAGTATTCCCCAAGTTAATAGATATTATTTTTTATTAATTTTGTTATATTATTACATATTATTTTGCATCTGTTCCATACCTAATGCAATGTGCTTGTAAGACAATTCAATTGCATTGGATAATAATAACAAACTGTTATCCCTAGTGACTGACTGCCCTGTCCACTAGCAGTTAAAATAACCCATACAGGTTTGCGGGGCACACATTAGTGCTTCTAATTACCACATCTATATTAAATAGTATATTTTTAAGTATACTGATGATCAAACATTTTGTTATGTTAATAATTTAAAACATAGCACTGATCTGGCCCATTTATTCTTTTTAATATATTTATAGCAAAAACAAGTAGTACCTAAAGAATAGGAGTTTTCTGACGCATCATATGTCACACAGGATGTTACAGAAGCCTGAAACACAAGTTAATTTGCTTTACTAATACGTCGCCATTTACCATCAGATGGGATTGTAGTCAAGTCGAGCACAAATATTTTAAAAAACTGGTTATTGATGATTTTTTTAACATTCACATATATATATTTATCATTCACGTATATAAGTTCTGAACATGAAGAAGGGAAAACTAGTTACTTCCCAGTCTGATTGAAAATCCATTTGTCATAGTTGATTATGATTCAGGTGTTTGTGATATTACTATGTGATGTGTTATGCAACGTAACAAGCCATTATACAAGATTTGAACATCAGTTTACATACATCTTCAGAAACATTTAACCACTACACTTGAGCAAATCATCACACTTTCACACGCTTATCGTGCTTTCAGCTCATCACATGTATATGATATACAAAAAGCTCATGTAATGTCTGTAATAAACAACATAGCATAAATTATATGTTTAATAATAGTTATATAAGTTTGAGTGTGATTGTTAGACCGGAGGTCTTGGGTTCAATCCCTACCCGGGACAAATGTTTCTGTGATGAGTAGGAATGTTGGTTCTCAATCTGGGTGTAATAAAAATATCTAAGTATGTATTTAAAAATATATACGTATGTGTATCAGTTGTCTGATTACAATAGTACAAGTTAATAAACTAAACAGTTTGGGATCAGATGGCTGTGTGTAAGTTGTACGGAGAACAAAAAATATAAGTGTCTATATTCTTTTTGGTATAATAGGAACTGATGAACCATTTCACCCCTTTAGTATCTCATATGATTTGACTATCTTTTATATCTCAAGATCCTATTCTCATGGAAACCATTCTTCACAAAATTCAAGTCTTATTCTGCCCTCAGGAGACAAGGAAGGTGGCTTCATTGATGATCAGCTGTTTGTTGATTTGGTGCACGCGCTTATGACCTTCCAGACCAAGGATGAAGTTGCTGATGAAAGAAAGGAACGCAACTCTAAGGAGGAAAAGGATGTAAGACAACCTCACCATTTTTGTTATTCAATCTGTTCAGTCAGTGAGTTATTCTAAGGTAATTTTTAGTTCAATTGTTGAGATTTTCAGATCATAGACAAAGTATTGTATTGCAAATGTCACATTCGTTGTGAAATATTATCCTAGAGGATTGAGACAAAACTGTTGACTTTTAGTAGCCAGGTGAAGTGTGTGATTCCATTTCGGCCAGAAAAATATTTACATGAAAAAAATTTCTGTAAAAGTAAGTTTTACGTACTCAATCATTGTTTTTTTCAGAAGGAAACAAGCAAGGAGCCTAAAGATAAAGACAAAGATAAGGAGAAGGATAAAGAAGATGGAAAGGACGGGGAGAAGAAGTTGACCTTGGACAAACAGTTTCCCATCTTCATCATCTTTCAGGCTATCAGCTCGCAATTTCCAGACAAGGGCACTGCTCAGGAGCTCCGTGAAAAGTAAGCATTAACTCTTTTACAACTATAATTTTTTTCTTTTTATCCATTAATTATAGTGAGATGTACCCTATTAGGAATATCCCAGGCCTCAATCGTGTGCCATCGCCTATGTTGACCATCGGTGACGTAGCTAGGTTACAACTGGAAAAAATAGACAAGGACCTCAACTAACACGGACATGAGAAGACTTTATTTATTACAAAACAGCTAAAACCAATACAGATTTAAATTTGTTTCTCTTTAATCTATCATGAGCAATGGTGAAGGTAGTATCCTGGTCCCTGGCAGGTACATAGAGCTGACATCCCGGAGCGACCCGGACGCGCTGCCGCCGGAGTGCACGCCCAACATCGACGGGCCGCTTGCGGAGTCGGTTCCGCGCGACCAGACCATGCACTCCTTCCACACGCTCTTCTGCCGCCGCTGCTTCAAGTACGACTGCTTCCTGCACCGTGAGTACACCGCACGCCGCCCGCCTCACACAACACACACAGACGTACACAGAGAGTGAGAGATAGACACAAATATACGCAGATAGACAATACACATACAGACACACAGCGAGAGAGAAAGATATAGACACCAAAAAAATAAAATAAAAATTTATTCATGTAGGTATTAATAGTACCCTTATAAACATTTTTTTTAATCTACACAGAGAAAGAGAGAGAGAGAGCGAAATAATTATCTTTGCGTCGTTTTCAGTACTCTATCTATCCAATAACCTAGACACATAAATGACATGAAATGAAAATTGTTTATTTCGTCGTAGGCGCCAAAAGCTCACTTAACGAAAATCGAAATTTTACATTACAAAGTCCCACCATAAGTTATACATTTATTAACAAAGTAAAAGAATATTTAAAGGAATTTTATGATGAAGCCTAAAGTCTCCATAGACAATACCTATCTTGCATTGGCTTTATAGATAATACAAACTTAGGACTATGTATGTTAGTGTAGGCCTTACGGGATAAAAACCGGTGGAAAAAAACTTCCGGTACTCTTTAAGAAACATACTTTATACAACGTGATTCGTTTGTGCCGACATTAATTTAACAGGCTTATGTCATGGCTATATGCGATGATTTCTGTTTGTTTAAATTTGAGCAACCTGTGCGCGAATACTGTGCCGCCCTCCATACATTTCACAAGGTCCGTGTCATACCACAATTTATGAATTAAACAGAATGGAACAGGTATAATATTAGAGTAAGATAGAATGATCAGGTGAAAGTCAAGGTAAAGGTCAAATGTCAGTTGAAGGTCATAAAATGTCGTGGCGGAAGAGTAAACAAACAACAAGAGTATCTTGGTTTATTGTGAATACTCCTAATATTGGTAGTATTGTACTCAAAAATTACAGTTACATACAGTCTATAAAAAATAAATTTATTAACATACGCTTCGCTTAGCTCGCCTTGGCAGATCACTACCGTCCTACCCGGCTTTATTATTGTATACAAAAGCTACACAGGAGTGAAAATTTATGACCGGTACTTTCATTTATATGTACGAGTACATTTATTGATCCAATTAAAAACATAAAATGTAATAAAATGCACAAGTCTTGCAATGCTTCAAAGGTCCTTTGCTGTAAAAAGTTTGTAATATCGAATGTAAAACAAATTGTTCACCGTGAACTGGGATATAATTACATAATTCTCTCGTAGTTAACGAAAATTTAATCTTCTAGTATTTTTACCACAAATGGTCCGAATCGCTTTGAGAAAAGGATGTTACGGCCGTGCCCTTTTGCTTTTTTCTCGACTTGGCGGTCGCACTTCTGTGCAATCCGATCAATAGAAATGTTATCTTCAAAACAATTTTATCCATTTTTTAACGTAATTAAAGGTGCTAAGGGTGCTGCAAAATATTAAGTTAAGCGTAGTAAAATTAGGGGGAAAAATTTTATGAAAATGTAACAATTTTTTTCTAATAAATATTTATACGTCATCATCATTATGCAGATTTATTGCCCGTCGTGTTAAAAAGTAGGTAATTTATATCCAAAGTTAAAAGCTGCTCGTAAAAGTTATAAGTCTATTTGATGAATATGTCAGCAAATATCATATCGTGAATGCAAACTGCTTGAGGCGTAATATGTTGAACTAACGTATCTAAAGTAAAAAAAAATGTGCAGAGACTTTTCAATACGAGTTTAAGCATCAAAGTAGATGTAGGTACAAAGAAATGGTACGCAGTATAAATAATATAAAATATGATCAAGTAAGTCCTACTAAAATTATAAATGCGACAGTTTATGAGGATGGAGGTTTGTTACTCTTTCACGCAGAAAGTACCGAACGGATCTGAAAAAAATTTGGCACAGAGATAGATAGTGGTGTGGAATAACACATAGACATGAATATACAACGCGAGCGAAGCCGTGTGCGGAATCTAGTGATTCATAATGCAACCATGGTACCCAACAATAGACTACGATACTTATAAAATAACAATATACGATACTTATAAAATAGCAAGTGTAAGTAAAAAGTTGCCAAGTTTTATCACATAAAAAGTTTTGAAATTTGGTTTAGTCACCAATCCACACTAAGGAAGAGTGGTGGAGTATGCTATAGGTCTGGGGCACGAGAAGAGACACCACTTCTCAGGCATTAATGGGTTGAAGCCAAACCGTAAAGAAACTGTTCTAGCTCATTGGCTTGTAGCAATTGTAAGTAAATTATTAAAAGCGACAATAAGAATATATTTAAGGTTTTTTTACGAACATTTGCCGCAAATATTATTTCAACATCAACAAATTTTAATTCGTAAGTTGATGTACTAGGTATACCTGCTTATTTCATAGAGAACGGTCATTTCAGTAAATAAGGCCAAGGTTTCGTTGAAGAAAATACACTAATTGGCTACGGCTGATATTTCAGAAACAACTTTTATCAGATAATATCTACCGTATAGAAATATCACATATTACTTTACCTTAATTAAGAAAAGAATACCTTCTAATAATACATATTTTGGAGCGGATTGATATATGTATGTACTTCATACAATTTCGAGAACGGAACATAGTTTTCCTCACGATGTTATACTCCACCGAGGCAAGAGTTAATTAAATTCTACTCCTACTAATGTTATAAATGTGACAGTAAGGATGGATGACTGGATGTATATTTGTTAAATCCGTCCCTCCCTTACTCAGGGAGTACTGAGAGGATCTGAGTGAAATTTGGCATAGAGATTATATTCTGGAGTAACGCTACTTTCTGTCAACGTAACTATCACATGGGCGAGGCCACGTGTAGAAATTAGTCGTACGTAACTTTGAAAATTAGAGGTATGCCGTTCTAGAACTCGAACCTCCCGTTCCTTAAACAAACGGTATGACTGTCTAACACTGCAAAGAATAATAATTAACCTTCTATTCCTACTACATACAATATGATTGTGTGCGTGTGTGAGTAATGAAATTTGGCACTGAAGTAGATCTGGAACACATAGATTAATTTACTAGTAATATATAATCATAAAAATCAATTTAATGTCACGACTACAAATACAATAAAAAATGTGTACGTAAATTTACCTAAATTCGAGATCATTCTTACATCTAATCAATCGAAATCGAGAAAAAAACTCAATTATCACACGAAAAAGCTGAATAAATTGCTATCACATGAAAATAAATAAATAATTCGATTAAAGTAGGAAAGGAATTGTAATTAAATTGAACTGTCAAGAACTAACCTTGGTTCACGTGCGGAATGCATCAATGTTGCAGTAACTAAAGTATTAACCTTAATTGTCCAGCCAACAGTGAATCTGTACGCTTCCGACGACAATAGACCGTTCCGGGGTATTGCGTGTGTGTTACGAGTGTGTTTGACATACTAGCTTTTGTCCGCGACTACGTCCGCGGTATACATCCTCCCTGTTCAACCCTGCTTCGTTTCCTCGTCCACCAGTCTTCAAATTGGGTTGTTTTGCTTCTATAGATCGTACTTATATTAGAAATACGACAGTTTGTGAAGATGGATGGTGTGTTACTATTTCACGAAAAAACTACTGAATGAATCCGAATAAAATGTGGCGTAGAATTCTGCGGCCACTTTAGTGCGCCGCCAAGATGAGTCAAGCACAATATTGTCTTAAATAACACAATACTCCACCATTTATAAACACAACTGGGCAGACAGGGGGCGGAGACTAGTGAAGGGAAACGCCACATCCTGCTATACTCAGTATTTTTATTTATATTCCATCGTCACCGAATACTTTTTAGGTTCAAATGTCATCTGTCATCACAGACTACGTATATTTATTCAATACAATGATAAATCTTACAATAGTACATTATACTCGTAAGTGTAATTTAACAATACTTATATCAATGTGTATAAAAACCTGTCAATATTTTATGTTAAAAATTCCAGATCGACTTTTCACCCAGTATATATATGTATGTTTAAAATAATTTTAATTTTTGTCTTATTGAATGGTTCCAATTCCATCGTAATTTTTTTTATTGACGCTCTGATGATTTACCTAACAATACTAATGTAGTTTTTAAAATAGGTCATTATTTCCGGGAATGCCATTGTGTTCATAAACACAATTGAATCCAGGAACACCACTGAAAGCAATTAATGATTATAAATCGAATTTATTTTAATTGTTAAGAGGAAAAACGCAGCTGGAATCAAAGAAAGATCTATATATACATATATAAAAATGATTGTTTGTTTGTGAGTTTGTTTGTTTGCCCTTTATAGACTCTGTAATGGTAGGAGACAGAACACAGATGTATTTAGCAACTTTGTTCAGAATTCTCTGGAAAACTTACCAGAATAATATGCATCAAGCTCATGGTTGATAAGTTGATGCGTAGCAAGACGCCGCGTACAGCTAGTGAACAATAAAACTGCTAATTGTATACTAATTCACCCTTGGCCAGAGTAGTGGACTCCACTGACAATTCAAGGGGTACAAGCCATAGTCCACCACGCGGGCCAAGTGTGGATTGATGGACTTCACACAGCTTCGTGACCTTTTGGAGAATTCTCAGGAGTGCAGGTTTCCTCACGATGTTTTCTCA
>DWJZ01001334.1:0-24059 GCA_018249125.1 Asbolis capucinus
TTACTTAAATAAATAAATGTTGTAATAAAAAATAAATCTAAAGTATAATTTTATTGAGAGATGCTAATATTACACACATGTTTTCAATTTGGTTTCAGTGCGTTAAAATTACAGCAAAACCAGGGAATTATTTGGATTTTAAGGTGTGAGCAGTTGTCGGTCTTATAAAGTAATGATTTTATTTAAAAATTATAATGTCAGTAGTTGACCGGCCCGTTTTTTACGAACATAAACACGAGGGCCTAGAGAGAAACGTCTTTTTTGTTATCGTTTACGCCAAACACTAACTCAAAAATGTATACTACTGATATTTGGTGCCGAAAAATATGGTGTCTGTTTTTGCGCAAAACGTCATTCTCGTACTTTCTATAATTGGCTTGGCGTGAACGATAACAGAAAAAACGTCTGTCTAGGGGGGCAGCACGGTAATGTCACTTTTTATTAACTTTTACATGTTTAACACACATCTTGGGCCGTAACTTTTCAATATCATACATCATATTTATATACGCGAAATTTGTAAAAATAATTTATAAAAAATGTATTACTCAACTTAAAGCTATATTTTGACTCACCATTTGGGTACAAATGAAGTCACGATGACAAAAGACACTTTACACCTAACAGTATAGTACCGTGTAACAAGGTTTATTGAGATCAGCTGATTTTCGTTTTACCAAACAATTTGAAAGTCGTTCGATTGTTGGATGAGCTGGAAATTGGTAAAGAAATGAAATGAAAACTGTTTTTTTCATCTTAGAAACCAAAAGCTCAACGAAAGTCAACATTTTACAATACAAAGTCCCTACTTGAGTTATAAATTTACTAACAATATATAAAAATATATATATATTTAAATGAATTCATTGATAATGCCTAAAGTTCTATAATAGTTGAGTATCCTATAATAAACAGTATTCTACAACCAGTAATAATCCTTCCAGGGAGGAGGACTAACGGAATTCAGTCCAGACGCGTCAAAATGATGGACTGTTGATGTGCAGCATTGCCTTTAGTTAGTAGTAGTCAAACATTTTACTAGAAAAGTACACCCTAGATGTGTCATCTACTAGAGTTTTTTAGTGTCATAAATTATTATTTGATTGACATTTTTCTTTAATAATATTGTCATTTATAATTTGATTTATATATTAATGTAAGGGCTGGTTTATTATTCGTACACCACTGTGTGAGTGCACTCACATCTAATTATAATGTAATGTATAATATAATGTAATGTCCTTCATCACCTTCTCTGACAAATAAATGAAATGTATCTAGGATGGACATGTCAGTCTAGTACATTGACATGTATAGAGGCAATATGTTTTTTTGAACATTTACAAATAACAAACTATTAACACAAAACATACAAAATATTTATTAAAAAATATATATTTCTTATTTTAGTTGCGGGTTATGGAACACAATCAAATGAAAAAGAATTCTAGTCATGCAATGCTGGAAATACATGCTAAGCTACAACTTTTGTAATCATTACATAACTGAAGAACTAAACCTCAAAGGCCCCACGCCTTTTAGAGACCCAGGCCTTAAGACTTTGAATGAGTCTTTGAATGGGATATGTGAAAATGACTGAAACTGATTTTATGGCATTATAGAAATGCAAAGCTGAATGTACTAAACTATAGCCAATATTTAACCTACATCGTTTGAGCATACATTCTTTTTTACACCCAATGAGTTAAATTTTGCGTTGTTTACACAGAGTGAGTGCTGATGTAGTCTCAGATATGTACCGTCAGGACATGGAGCTTGGCTTACTTACTTGTTACTAAATAACCTATATTTAAAAAAAATCATCACCTTTTCTTTATAACAAGAACTGTAAAGATTGAGTGCATCAGTAATAACGTCTATCACATCATTGGTAATCAAGTCCACCTCCTCAGCTAGCTGGAGACACTCCTGGGCTGCAACAGCCTCATCTTCATCACACTGACGCTGAGCAGCATTCAGTTTTATCAACTCCTTGTCATGCTCCAGTTTTATTAACCTGGAATCAGAAAATCAGTTACTTATTTAACTGTTAAAATTACAGTTGAAATAACATGTTACTTCCAGTAGCTACTTTCTGTATAGTAACGGTGTTAGTATTTTTACTTGATGTCATCTAGTACCAAATAGCATAACAAAATCCAAAAGTACCATACACCCAATAACTGATTTCATAATTTATATAAATTTTGACATATCCTCATATTGTTTTTGTTTATAAGACAGCAAAACAATTGGACTATAGCTAGTTCAATAGTGATTGTCACTAATCATAAACACTGGGCCGAAAAATTCTTTTACCATTAATATCCTACTTTATATCCGAGGGACATAGGCTTTAAGATATTTTATTTTATTATCCAAATAAAAAACTTCCTTCTTCTAGATCCCATTATCTTCAAATAAATCTTTACAAACTGTGATACACCTTTAGAAATCCAATATTTTTCTATAAAGCTCCTCAACCATTTTGGTTTTTCTTGAGGGACATTAAATTATAACTTGATTTAATGTAATGTATTTAAAAACTCTTTATTTTCAACATTAAAATACAATCAATACACAGTTACAAATAATCCATTTTAAATCTTCCAACTTACTCATTTTGTCTGATCATATCCTTCAAGATGCTGTCTTGTATTTCCAATATGGATAATCTTTCTTTTTGCATTGTAATATCCAACCTAACATCTTCTATAGTCTCACTATCACCTGGTAAACTAATACCACTGTACTCTTGCTGAATCGCAGATAATGATAATTCTAATTCTTCATTATACAGAACATTGCCTTTTTTCTCTATCTCGGAATATCTGAAATTTGTTTTTAAAAAAATGGTTATAACCAATACTTATTTATTTTATTATTACTAGAGATCATATCTCTGGTCAAAACTTTGTAATTAACAGTACTGTAATTCAGTACTGTCAATGAAATTTCATTGTGTGTTTGACAATTTCATGGCATTGTGTATACAATTTTTTTTATTCCTTTATTATTATATACAGCAGCTATATTACCCAGCAGCTTACAATAGTTTTAAATGATTAGCCACTTATACCACAGTTGTGAGACAACTAATACCATTCATTTTATACCCCTTCTATGCTTCATAGGATCCATAACATCCCGCTCCAGTTATTTTATCAATTGGTAGTTGTTCATTGTTATCAGACTTATGGTCAGAACAGGACCATTATTGCGCTGATTCTTCCTGCTGATAGGTTTAAGTATATATATCGGCTATTAAGGGCCCGTAATGTAGTATTAAAATTATTTATTAACTTTTTTTGCAACATATTTAGTTAATAACAAGAGAATAAACAAACGATGCCCGTGACGGTATAAGGAGATTATAATGTACATTAAATTAATACATAGCACTCCATTACCATAAAATAAAACTTACACCAGTAGGTAAACAAAACTACATAACACTTGCAAAGTAATTCCGTTAATTAAAAATTGCTCCCAAAGTTTATAATAATGTATACCTGTATTCCTCACGAGCACTAAGAGCATTATTTCTATCCAAGTAGTTGTAAATCCATAGCAATACATCACCAAACTCTGAGTCGCTCAGCATCCATTCAAAAGACTTGGAAGTCTCTACGCCTAAGCTTTGTAGAAAAGTAATAAACTCCTCATCGCTGATACAGTTTAAATTACTCATTTTTAGTAGAAAACAATATACATTTAAGTATTTTTTACCACAACGCAATAAATACAGTTATTAAATAACAACGCCACCGTCGTTTGAAATTGAAAAGATACACATTTGAATTTTCTTTCAAAAGTGAATGTCATTTATTACGTTGACAATATGACAGTGACCCAGAACAGACTAGAGTGAACACAGAGCCCGTAAAAATACCGCTTGAACCATAGACCAGTAGTTTACAGCATATCTATAGCATTAACAGGAAAACAAAACCTTGTTGCGTGAATTGCATGATCCGATTATAAATCGCTGCGACCTGTCACAAGTGGTTTATCAAAATTGCTTAAACGATATCTCTAGATCATGGAGTGTAGTATTTTAGACTGCACATAACATTATGATACCTTGCAATATTTTGCCGTTTTAAGTTCCATGGAAAATTCGAAACCCTATGTCCATTCAACCGTTCTCAAAAAGTATTGTTTTTGTAATTTCAGGACCCATCTTTTAAATTAAGGGTTTATTAGTTATTACTTTTTAATAAGTTTATGAGCAGTAGGTGACGTGGTAAACAGTGGTCCAGTAGTACACAGTACACCATTCTCATAACCCAAAAATGCGACCTTGCCAATCCGTACTGAAAACGTCAAATAATTTGCCATCTAGCACCTCCTGCACTCCTCAGTCGACGGCGCGCTCTTGCCTGTAACGGACGCATGATGTATGGCTTTGTATTTGGAATAAAAAAAAGTAAGTACTCATGTTTTCTTTTATTTTCTTTCTAAAATCGTTTATATTTATCTACATTATATTACCCTGTTTCCATGTGTAAATTAACTATTCCTTAATAACTTAAATAATATATAAATATTCTTTGAAATTGGTATGCTTAATAGTTATGTACCCTAGAAGGTTACAAAGTGCTGTCTGCACACAGTGGCTCAAAACCGTAGGGTACACAGTGAACCATGGTTCCCATTATGTACATTGTTTATTATATCCGATACAATTTATGTATAAACTTATCAACTGAGATTGTAATAAACAAAAAGGGCGTCAATAGACGTTCAAATACTAATAATAATCTTTCTGTTTTAGAATGGGTTGAACTAAAACAGAAAACCGAAAAATTAGTGGGCGTGATGCAAAAGATATGTAGAAAGCTGTAGAACTTGAAAAAAACGGAATGAGTATTCACAAAGCAGTACACAAATGTAATTTAAAATATTCAATTGTCACAAGATAGTGCTGGATTTTTTTACATTTACGAGGTAAATACTATATTGGATATTTTAGATATATTATCTAGAAACAGGAAGTTCTCAGTTTCCATTTAATGTTCTAGATAACTATGACCAACTTCCAAATTTTGAACAGCCAGAAATAAACGCCAATGCTCAAAAACGGTCAGATCCACATAACATGACCATACTAATACAGGATTTAGTGCCAAGAACGTCAACTTCACGACAAGGGGCAGCTTTCAATACACCCATTAAACTCCTTCTGAAAGCAAGTCCTCGAAACACTAAAAGACATTGGGCAAAAGTATGATAACGAGTCAAGAAGATTAAGATAGAAGAAAAAAAAGAAGATAAAGGAACTAGAGAAAGTGAAGAAAAGTGTTTTTATGACAAGAAACCAAAGAACAGAAATTGGAGAAGAGAAATAAAAGAACAGAAATTGGAGAAGATAGAAATGACTGTGACACCAGCTGTGGCGATGCAACTTTTTGTGCCAGCGGATCGTCTTCTGTCTAACCTCTTTAACTCCTTTAATTTTTTTTATGTGACAAGCAGGCAATCGTGCAGACAGATCACCTGATGGTAAGTGATAACCGTCGCCCATGGACGTTAATAACAGCAGTCGGATGTGTTACTAACGCCTTGCCTGCCAGGAAGGAACTAATAGACCTGCATACGCCGGGAAGAGTAAGAAACAAGGGAAGTGTTACTTTGCTGAAGCAACTAGAATCACTTCCGACGGCAACTGACCTCAGATACAACAACATACCACTTCAGGACGGGTGACAGAAGAAGAATGGGGAGGAGGCTGGATGAAGGACGGGAGAAAAGACGAGAACTGGCTCTAAAGCCCCCAGCCGGAACACGACGAATCGTTTGGTGGCTGATTCAAGCAACTGGTTATACTGTTAAAGACTGTTAATTATAATGTAGGATATAAAGAGCCATGCTAATACAGTGTTCTTAATTAGATTTTTTAAGTTAAATTGTCAGCAACTAATAGTTTTTTATTCTCATATTATGTGATTATTGCTCATAAATACATATAACAAACAAATTATTGCATATTATATTACTATGGTTTTATTTAACGACATTTCTGAAAAAAAATACTTTTTAAACATGCGATGAAGGTGGATAATTTAGTTCACTGTATACACATTGGTCCAATGTCGAATCACGCCCCGATTCACTGTGTATACTGGCACACAGTAAACCATTCGCCATCTTTAAAAAAAAAACAGTATTACCAATAAGGTATTAGAACTGGTGCTGAAATGAATATGCAAAACACAAGTTGAATAAATTACCTTTCGTCTAATGCCAATAGTTCGTAATTACATTCACATACGGTAGATTTATAAATGTTTAAACTTTTAGTGGTTCACTGTCTACCATGTCACCGTACTTCTCTAAAAACTTTAAATTGCGCGTGATCTATCACTTCGCCGGTTTAGTTTGGATCAACTAATTGTAGTGATCTCCGTTATTCACGAATAATGGACCTCTGCAATATTAGGAATAAATAAATATGTTTGGACAACTCTTTGGTGATCAAGTAACTGATAAACACGCATATACACTTTTAAATACATACTCAAATAGATATTTCTATCACACACCCAGACACACAGAACAAACATTCCTGTTAATCACAGAAAAGTTTGACTAGGGTAGGAATCCACTAGACCAACCGGCCGAATGTTACCTATTTATGTGTTGCTGGCCAAGAAATGAATGGACCCACTTGTTGCAACATCAGCAAACTTAGAGAAGACGAAAAAAGAAGATACAACGGACCCTAGGCGAGAAACAAAATAAGATGAAGAAGAATACGGAGAAAGTAAGAGAATACTGGCTCCCCGACACTACGACCGAAACAAGAGTGTAGATGATATTGTTTTTTTTTTCACATTATTGTTCTCCACATAAAGTTATTGTAGCCACAGATGCTAGAGGAAGACTATTATTCACCAATACTCGAAATAAGCTAGTTATCTGTTTCATAATTTCGACTATAAAAGCCGAGTATACACGTCAAATATTTTGTTATCTGTACAGTTACCCCGAAGTAAATTTGTAATCCTTTACTTTTTTATTTGAAATCCTTAACTTCCTTCTTTAAATTACAATGAGAAATGAAGAAAAATGAGTGGTGAGTTATTCGATTGTTTAAATAATTTGCCACATTTGTCTCCATTTAAAATTAAAAAAAAGAAGCGCGGAAAGGAAACATTTAGAGTTAAAAAAGGAGATAGAAAAGGAGAAGAAAATTTTATTGGATGATTTATAAAATTCGGTGGAGATTAGATCACACGATGAACGTCACATCACGACTGGGCAATGAAAGGACAGTAAATCATTCGATTGGATTGACATGAGGAATGGAGGAAGAGTGGGCAATTGGGCGATTAGCCAATTCAGGAGCCCCTCTGTTTTGGCATATCCTCGCTCTTGAACGTTTTGCAAGTTCAAGGTCGCATGGTGACTAGTACACTTGTCCGGGTTCAAGTCTAGCGCTATAAATCTTAATATCCTTTAGAGTCAGTTCCGTGGTGTGGTTTACGTAACTTTCAAGGTAGATATTGCTTTGCGAAGCGATCATGGTCCGGCTGCTTCTGCCAACAGCAGTGGTCGATGAAGGTAAGTCACATTCGTACGTGTGAAAAGATCCTTAAGTGTTTAAGTGTGTGTATGTATGTGTATGTTTCGGAAATTTCATATTAAGTAATAAATGTTTATCTTAATTTGTGTGTCAGCTCCTTCGCAAGCCGCTACGTTGTGAAGAAACAATAGAGACTGTGTCACGTCGTAGGCGGATTCAAAAGTCGTTGAGATTGGCTTCCGTCGTCAACTGTCGATTCTCCTTGAGCTTTCTACTGGCGCTGTTTCCATTCCCGACTATCGAACGACTAGGTGCGCCCGCAGTACACCCGTTTTAATTTGAAAAATAAATATTAAACCCGTAAAATAAAATATTTTCTTTTGTTTATGTAACATTTCTTATTGTTGAACCCCTATTGTTTGTAGCGTGATTTTATACAGCCAATAGCCTTCCTCAGTAAAAGTTCTATCACAAAAATATTTATTCTATTCGAACAGTAATTCCTGAGATTAGCACGTTCAAATTAACATACTCTTCAGCTTTATAATTAGTACAGACAGAAGGATACTAGAGTGAACTGTTTCTGGCAATACATTAGACATCGATTTTATGTTAGAGACTGCGTAAGATGTATCGAATAATAGTTAAGATTTTTTATATGGTGCAATTTTGACTTCACACACAGAAATTTATAGGGAAGTCTCAGAAGTGCAAGTTCCCTCGTAATAATTAGAAGTTTGCGTAGGGTTTGAACTCGGGACCTCCGTTTGAGAGAGCGACGTTCAAACCACTAAGCTCTCACTGCCTAATTAACCATCATTTAGCTGTAAATGGAAATGCACACAAAAGTAGGAAGCACGCAAAGTCGAGTATCCTTCACAACCGTTCACAGCGTCGAACGGTCGTCGTCCGCTAGAAAAACAAT
Source organism: Asbolis capucinus (assembly GCA_018249125.1). NCBI lineage: Eukaryota > Metazoa > Arthropoda > Insecta > Lepidoptera > Hesperiidae > Asbolis > Asbolis capucinus. The sequence continues at coordinate 8,454 of DWJZ01001334.1, forward strand.
AGCGAGCCTGCCACTTACCATTCACGACCTAATAACGAAACTCCTTATCACTGAGGATTAAGGTTCAAATTAGAATCAATGAATACGTGTAATGTGTGCCATGTCAATAGTCCTTTAGTCAATGGATCTTCAGTCTCTGATTTATGAGAGCCTGGTACTTGAAAGCACTTTCTAAATGCGATGGTAATTTTTTGTTGTATAATTTTGATTGTAAATTAATCGAATAGTGATAGTGAAAATAGTTTGAGCATAGATTTGAAGCCATTTTAATTTATACTTGGTGCAAATTCGATCTGGAATTTTTCCCATACAAAATTGACAACTTTTTATGGAAACAAATCCAGATCGAATTTGCACCAAAAGTATAGGTCCCGTAGAAATTTTAGTAATAGTTTCGTTAATTTCATATGTTCCTTTCTACGAAAATTACGCAGTCGGCGGACTGTTCCGGAGGAAAGTTTCCGTGGCAAAGTATTGCACAAAGGTGCTGTTATAAATAAAATTGCGTTGGAAATACATTAAAAAACAAAATAAAAATTTCCCACACCATCACGTGACGTTTGGCAATTTCAGTATTGTCAAAGAAAATTTATTTTTTAATTGAATAGATATTACAGTTGAATCATAGACGTAGTACCTAAATTTTTTTTTAACCGCATTCACGTCTAGTTTACGTAGCTGTCAACGGTAAGTATTCTTGACTGTGTTAAATTTAACTGTGGAATCAATATCGATAATAACCTACGAGTATGTCAGCGTGTCAGTTTATTTGTCTAGGACGGCCGGGCGGCCCATGCCAACGTTTAGAACACGAAACACATGGAACTGTTGTTATTAATATTTTTTACGTCTTATCAGTTACTAGCTTTTTGCCGCGTCTATTGCGTTATACAACACCCCCCTCTACAATATCCACCTTTAACCCCCCCCCTAAAGTCAACGTCACATCTAGATCAACTACAAGCCTTTTTTCGTAAAGTAGCTATATTTTTCCCCCTGTTCTTCTTCTATAGCAAGGTTCATGAAAATTTGTTCTGTAGTTTTGGTGTGACAAATAGACAGTCACACGAACAGATAGACTTACTTTTTCTAATCTATTATAATAATAAAAAACTAATAATAAAATTAGTATGACAACTCTAAAACCATTGGGCCAGTTTAGATGAAATTTAGCACGTTCGTGGCTTCTTTAAGGACAATGAAAACTGCTTTGTTCCCGTTGGATCAAGTATATTAGTAAGGTCAACTTACTTTTCTGACGACTTTGATTGATGGTAAACCTCAGCCCGTAACTATCCCACTAATGAGGTCCTATGTTGTCGTACTGTGGGAGGTCTAGGCCATAGTTCACCACGCTGGCCAAGTAAGGATTGGTAGACTGTACTCACCTTCTTAATCTGTTTTAGGAACTCTCAGGTGTACATGTGTGGGAAGAAAGAATATGTAGGGTGTGTATGTTTTTATTGTGCATTTGACAGTCGACTTGGCAAATTTTTACAGGAAATAAAATGTTTTTAGGACTGAGAAAAAAGATAAGCAGTATTTAAGAAAACTGAGGAGTATTTTATTGTTTTATATTATATATACATTTTGAATGTTTGTCTCTAGAACCTAGGTCCACTCGCCTGGGTTTAAACTCTTCTCAACTCTGCGTTTAAACTCTTCTCAAATTTTAAAAGTTAATTATCACTTGACAGTTTGAAAATTATTCTAAATTATTCTAGTAATAACTTTGTATTTATTTAGTCGAAAACAGTATAACACTATTCTTAATAGTTGGCAACCCTAAGTGATAAGATAGAATATTCTCCTGAAAAAAAAAACAAATATTCTTGTTAGTGATTATCGTCTGGTAGACCAAATAAATCACAACTATTCTTTAACATTGTGGGTGGTGTCATATAAGGTCGATTAGTCTAATGTTCTGCCAGAAACAGTTCGCCTTAGTTGGGGAGTTTAGTACAATATTGTAGGCAAGCTATGCCAGCGAAAACGTCTGTGTCGAATTTAAGAAAAAAATATTGTTCATTTCGCAGACTTTACGATAACTTATTAATTCTAATTTCGCGTAAAGAAATACCGATGTTAATTTTGCTTTATTTTATAATTATATAATAAAAATTGTATAAGTTTCTCCTTACTAAATCAGCTATCTACTAGTGAAAGTGCCGTAAAACCAATCCAGGCGTAACAGAAATTAAATGAAACAAATAGACAAACATAAAAATTTTAAAATATGTTATTTTTGTATATGCATTTAGTAAAAAGCGGTTATTTTAATATTACAAACAGACACTTCAATTTTATTTGTAGTAGGTGCAAAGATGTAGAGAGAAAATTTTTCTTTTATATTTACAGAAAGGTTGTCATCTTGTCATAATCGGTCGTAGCACCAGCTAGGGCTAATAAGCCTTATTGTTAAGCTTCTCAAAGCTCACTTCAGCTAATTCTTTTTAATCTCATAATCGGATTAGGATTACACGACCTTTTCGAACACTCCAACTGCCATCTGTCGACGTAAAATGACAGAGTTTAATGAATTCTACGTCTGAAAATGTCAATCCTTATTCACAATAACCTATCTGTCGGACTCTGTATGTCTGTCCGTCTGTTAAGTCTGTTACCTTTTCAGGCCTAAACTACTGAACCGATTTTGATGAAACTTGACACTTTTAATTGTACTTGGAATTTAGTCATTGTCGAATATTAAACCATAAAACTTTGTATTTATTTATGCACTAGTTTCCGCTCGCGGTTTCATTCGCTTGGAACATTGATAAATGTAGCCTTTTAGTTCCAGATTGCAATGAATCTCTGTGTCAAATTTCATTAAGATCTGTTGAGTCATTTTTGCGTGAAAGAGTCATCCATCCATCCTCTCAAACTTCCGCATCATAACATTAGTCTAACTTGGTAAAAAATAAACAAAGATTCGCTTCACTGTTTTTGAAATTTTGTTTCGTGGGGAAATTAAATGGGTAGTTAAATTTCACGCGGACGTAGTCACTGGAAAAAGCTAGTATTTTTTAAATGTACACACTAGTGCACTATTACAAACGTGCCATTGCTTGACTTCGGTAAATCTTTGTGTAGACAGGATTCTTCCATATTGACATATAAATTGTCATTTTTTTTTCTAGACCGATTTAAATTAAACAAATGCTACACGTTAATCCAAAGATACCACAATACATTCATGATCGTAATCACATTCAAATCGGACTAGTCATTTCTAACATACAGACAAAATTCAGAAGATATGATATAGATAAATAAATGGGTAAATTATAGGCACCTAATATGAAGTGCTCATAGCCTTTCGACTTGTACCTATCAGTTTTAAGTAAACGGTGATTAGCAGCAAAATGCTTTTCCGTGCTCCGGAGGGCACATAAAACTATCAGTTGCGATTGTGTTTGTTTTGACATAGTCGTTTTATAACCCGTTGTTGCAAAAAGTAAGGTTTTCTCGAAGTGTAAGTGTTGAGTTTAAAAAAAAAACTAGTTTTGAGATTTTTTATACCACGATATGATAGACGCGTCTCCATTGCTTTCTGTTCCAAAGCATTGTTTGTAAACGAGGATTATCTTGCTGACGTCGACTCCCAAAAGGATCAAACACGCCCTCTGAACCACGCTGAGCCAGGCATCCCTTGAAGATAAACAGTTGTCCATTAAAAATAGTAATGTGATGCTTTTATAAATAAATTGAAAATAAAAGCTTTTGAATACTTATTTATAGACATTCTAGTCCAGAGAGAGAAGTGGTTTAGGTGAACGCCCATAGAGGGTGACTCGACGAGGGTCTACTCTGACTGTTTTATGTTATAAGCAGGCAAACGAACAGATCTGTCACCTGGTGGTAAGTGATCAACACCATGGACATTACCAACACCAGGCTGGGATGTCATGTCATTCCCTGCCTGGAAATTAAAACTAAAAAAGCCCATATTTCAATGTATTGTGTCGCGCCACATTTTTGTAGCTGAATCGACATCTAGTTGTATTGTTGATCGAAGGAGGTGGCGAAATAATTAAACGGGATCTTGCCTACGGTGATACCTTAGAAACTGTGAAAAAGTTCCTGTAGTGAAGCCAACGTGGGAACCCGACTTGAAATTAATTTGCCCCCTGGGTAGAAGCTGGTTACGCACATGGCAAACCATAACTGTACACAACTGGGCTCGGGTCCCCACCGATGTTGTGAAGGTTGCAATGATGAGGATACAGTTAACAAACCTTTGTGAATCACTCTATTGTAATACATATTGGACAATTCTGGACAAAACCACAGGGAAATCTGTGACGTGTCTGACGGACATACACTTTTGTCTTATGTACGTGACTCACTCGAAGTTTTAAGTTTTCCAATAAGCACGTGAATCGCAAAGGGGTAGCCTCCCCCCTTCCCGGGAAAAAATCACCAAAATAGTACGGGGGGCTTATTAATATAACGTGTTTTTTTAGAAATAAATAGACGTAAAATTTAAAACAAAACCATTTTATGTGCTTTAAGTATTTTTATGTATCTAGTCTGTACAAAAAGTACACATGATCTTAGTTTGGGGGGAGGTTGTACTAAAGGGGAACCACGTATAAGTAGGTAGGGCTAAACAGTTGCTTAAAAAATCACGTGAAAAATGGACAGCTCTAACCAATATAATTTTCCTCCCATGTCAACGCCGCGTTCTTACATTTTTTAACAGAGCTATTTTTGGTGAAAGGAGATCGAAGCTATTAATATATCTACAGTAAATTTATTATATTTTAATTCACGCGCTAAAGAACTTACGATGCCTGTCAAGACTCATTAAATTTGAAAAATGATGAGTTTTTTTTAATTTTTAACTAACATGTGTTGATTTATTCACGGGAAGATACGAATAAAGAAGTATCCAATTAAATTTTAAGGAAAATAATCTAAAATATTAAGGTACAATCTCAGGCCCTATCTTATATTTTGAATTTAGAAATACTAGCCGCAATAGTACTAAATATGTTAACTACCGACTGGACTAAGGAAAGGCTGGGAGGACTTTGCACTTCCCATCTGCATCTCCTCATCATCATTATCGTACTCTACTCCCAATTTGAGGTGCAATGAATTTCTTTTACATTCTTCCCTATTAAGCGTTAGTTCGATACTGATTCCCTTTTCATTCATATCATCTCACATTCAATATACCCAACTCTTCATTGGCCGTCACGTCTCTTCCTTCCATCCACTTTCTGATGCATCTCTTTTATCGTCACATGAGTTTCTTTCGATTACATTTCTCCTTCGCATACTCCTTGCCAATTCCTTCTCAATTTCTAATGATTTAATTAAACTAATTCGACTACCTTCGGCTTAGCAATATTAACAAAGTTTCCCCAAGGTCTGACCCGGCTTCACGGTGAAAGTGTTCACACAGGTTCAGTAACTGATACCTGTTATAAGTGTTCGTGAACCTCCGGAGCTCTCCACACGCCGTTGCTGTTATCTCTTTACAAGACATTAGCTTTCAATACAAACCAACAGTTACTTGAAACTTTAAAGGCAACATAGTAGTAGCATTGATAGCCTAGTGGTTTGAACTTTCGTGGCTCGAACGGGAGGACCTTGGTTCAATACCTGCGAGTTATGTGCGAATCGAGACTTCTTTGTCACTTGCTACGATGAAGGAACCTTGTACTCCTAAGAGTACTTCATAAAGTTCTCGAATTGGCCAGCCAATTGGCCAACAATTGGCCAGCGTGGTGGACTACGGCCTGTAGCCCTCACGTTGTGTTCACCCGAGCCCAGTAGTAGGATAGGAATGAAAAAGTAGTTTGGACTTGTTGGGATGCAATTAATATTTTTTCCCGTAATTACGTCCGCGTCTGGTAACCCATGTTTCATTCCTCCTGCAGATCAAAATTTCAAAAACGCTAAAACTTTTTTTTTAATCAATAAACGGTTATTTGGTCTAAAGCTTTCCCAGAAAACCAATTCGCTCTAGATTCGATTAAATCAAATAGTCGATCCATCTACAGTCAAGGGACGGTAACTCAAGAAAATACTTACAATATTTTCGGCACGAGAAAATATGGTATAATTGCTACGTGTTTGAAAGCACATTTGCATATAGAAAATTAATCATTAAGTACCTATGTTATTTGACGTGACTGGCGGCCATTAACCACAGTACAGTACTTTACTCATTGGATTTCCCTCGCTAACGGACATTACCTAAACACGTATTTAGGTTTCAGTGTTCATGACTAAGGAACTAAGTAGGTATAATGTAACGGACTTAAAAATGCACCTCGTGATGTTTTTGTGACGCGAAAATTAATTTAAAACCAAATAACATATTTATAATCCTACACAATAGTATTCATGGGTGTCCTTGATATGTATTTTTAAACTTAGTGTACTATTCGAAGTACCTTTATTGATTTTTACCTATTCAAGTATTACCTACAGCGTGAATGGCACCCCGGTGACTTGTTACACGGTTACCAAGGAGCCAAAAAGAAACACGAAGTTAAGGAATCCTCCAAATACTTTGTAAAGAAGCCGTTTAAGTACATGGCATGGGATACAGAAGCCAATACTGATCGAATAATACCAATTAGGCAAAACAATTTGCCGGGTTCTGTAACCTTGTTTCTGGTGATCCGGCCTAAAAAGCCGATTCTTGGTTCGATAATTGTTTGTTTTAAAGGGACAAGTAGGCAATCAAGCTTATATGTGAGTGATCGCACTCATCCATAGATTAATACGGAGGCTTTGCTAACGCGTTGCCGACCAAAATACGAGATGGCCTTGCGTCTTGAAGGGAAGGACTCCAAGTGAAAGATGGGAACATCGAAAAGTTTGTTCACCAACTTACATGTACGTGATAGGAAATGACGTACTGGGAACTGATGTAAAGGCAGGTTTTGCATTTATTAATTTGGCTGGCTGGTTAGCTAGATTCAACCGATTGATGACCTGAAAGGTTGGATGGATGGATTGAACGTGGGCCTCTCCTTGGGTGTCTCCACTCCACACCACCAGGATACTTCGATGCGGATGCGCCGAGGGGTTAGTGGTTGACTCTAGACCAGATTTTTTTATGCCACCAGAAGTCCTGCACACGTCTTAAAGACTAAGTTATATCTCACAATACCAACCGGGACCAGGACTTTATGTACCCTTCGAAGCATAGAAGCGCGCAACCAAATTTTCCACTATCGGTCACCCATCCTTCTGATCGTTGCTGTTGATCATTTTGGATGGTTATGCGATATTGCATGGACACGATATGAACTCTTCTTTATATGGGTTAAAATACGAATTAGTTGGTAGAATATTAAAAGTTATGTTCGCATTTATAATTTAAAATGCGCCACATTTGTAATTAGGGTAATTTTGCGGTATGATTATTTTAGCATCGTTTGTTGTGGTGAGTCAAGACCGGTCACCGACCTGCTGCCAGATGTCATCTCGTTCTGGACATGTCTAGAGTAGCGTTTAATTGACCTAAACGATTTCTCATTAGGAAAAGATTAAAAAAATAACAACTCAAGTAAGAAACTCTTAAACCAAAATAAATTACATCACTCGCTAATGTCTGTAATAAAAAAGGTCTACACTGAAAACCAGTGGTTATGAGCTCTTCTCGATTTATACTAAACCTGGGCCATTGTTGATGCTAAAGAATATATAGCTACCGGTGATATTACGTACTACTAGGGTCTGCTTGCGACTCCCTCCGCATGGTACTATTGTTGATAGAAAGTGGCCAGCATCAAAACCATTAACTATCACCCACATCAAAAACGATCCACATAAAAAAACGGTTACTCCTGTTCCACGTAAAAGATAGACAAACGTACAAACACACTTTATAATATAAATATAGTATGGTATTGATTAATCTGTAGCTTTATTTTTAATCATTCGTGTTTTAGTGCGTCCAAATAAACGGTTCATTGTTTCTTTCTTCTTCAATGCAACGTTCGTCTTCGATAATCTTCATCAGCTCATGAGCTACGGTATCAGCCAGCTACATCTACTAACGTTTTAATTAGGGCCTGATTGCATGCTGTCTGTGCATCAATCTGCAGGCGCCACGATCTCTGAACTCTCCACACAACTCTACGAGTATGTTCCTGGAACTATCTTTTACGCAAACACATGACCCCTTTTGGTCCTTTCAAGATAATTTTAGACCCAAATCTACGCATTGGTCATATGAATCACCAGTAAGTTGCTTAGCATCAAATTGGGTGTAAAAGTTAGTTCCTTTGTCGTCGTTATCTCTTAAACTTCCTTGGACAACGTGACGACCATAAGTAGATACTTAAGTATCTAATATATATATAAAAAAGGAGAAAAGACGAGTTCTCACTAAAATTTTGGCCTTTTGGTATCTCCGTTACCGAAAAAGACTGAAGCATACTCCACAACAAAGTTTATCAACAAAATTTTAATTTAATTGTAAAGTTATACAACATATACGGAAATAAATAAATTATTTTCAAAGGACATTTTAAATCAGCCGAAATTTGAAATTAAATGCTCTTGAAACCCCTTTAATTACCTGCTAGTAACACAGATACCTCAAAACTGAAGAGTGCTCATCATCAACATCATGGCAAGAATAACTTCTCTTCTACTGAGCTGGAGTCTCCTCTCGAAATGAAGTCTAGTAAGCTGAACAAGTGCAGGTTAGTGGACTTCACGTAACTATGGGAAATTGACTGAAAAACTCTCAGGAGTGCAGGTTGCCTCACGATGTTTTCCTTCATCAAAGCATGTGTTCATTAACTTGTAATACTCACTTTCTATTGAAATTTAAAGATGTGAGGAGTGGTTTTTTTTAATCTACAACCTCCCGTTGGACATACACATTACTTTTTTTACGTAAAATAAGTTAATGCTAGACATCAATCCAACCTGATGGTAAGTGGCGGTGATGTTTAAAGTGTTGGGCGCACTTAGGATATATGTACGTATTCACTCTTCTCTTCAGATTGGCCTATTGGTCTAGTAGTCCGAGAACCTGATTGCTACACCGAAGGTCGTGAGTTCGATTCCTACCCAGGTCAAACTTCGATGAGCAGGAATATTGGGTGTGTGTAAGGTGTAATTATCTAACAACTCACATACGGCCATCTGATCCCAAACTAACCGTTAGCTTGTGCTATGATTGACAGACAACTGATAAACATACATATTTACTTTTAAATACATACTTAAATATATATTTCTATTACACACTCAGGCACACAGAACAAACATTCCTGCTCATAACAGAAAAGTTTGCCCTGGGTGTGAATCGTACCCACGACCTCCGGTGTAGTAGTCAGGTTCACTAACCACTAGACCAACCGGCCTGTCGAAGGCCAATAGGTCCCAGTTAGTATCGTTGTCAGTCGACAAGCCTTGTCAGAAGCCTTTAAACTTCTAACACTCCAGTTGGTCAAGAGACATTCCAAAAATCCACATTGAAGCACCGTAGTGGATTCTCTAGGTATCCTTGATCCACTAAGATAAACCCACGCTCATTACTGGGCCATAAAACATGAGGTGATGTCCACGGACATGTTCCATAGAAAATTACAGTATCTTTTAGGGGGAGTTTGCTTGTGACATTCCTGGGGGAAAATTTCTACCAAGCTCGGCATAAGAGCTGCGTCCATTGGTGAATCTGTTGTTTTGACATTTAATACTATTGCATTAAATGATTTGACATTTAATCAAGGTTATGGCGTCTGTCAGTTGTCAAAATCACGACTATCAACTTCCAATATTTTAACGTAGAACTGCTAATATCGGGCTGATCGAATGGACGATTCTGTGCGAAGCGGTCAGATAGATAGGTCGAAGATATAGGCTTTCAAATTTCTGTGCGAAGCGGCCAGCCTATCCAGTTATATATCTAAAGATAAATACTTATATATAAGAATTTATTCGTCATCAAATAGGAAATTACTGTGTAACAAATTTAATAATGAACCTATCAAATATCAGAAATTAACAAGAAACATTTTTGTTTTGAAATTTTAGTTTGACTACATTTTAAAAGATCATCTTATTCAAATCAAGATACGCTTTTAAATTTAATTAGATACAAACTATAGCCGCAGTATTACTAAAAACATACTTCAATCAATTTATAAAGTTAATAAGGTGTTTATGACCGTTGAATTTTTAAATTATAGATAAAACACAGCTAAGAACCTTCTATGATCGGACCACAGATAAAATCAGATCAGAGATCGGTCCATCCGATACGGCTGTTTCCGACAATCTCACAGTCTACAAAAAATTACATTTGTGTAAAGTTACTTTTTATATGATCTATAGTAGTATCAGTAAATTAGAAAGGTATTTGTTTTTTTTTGTTGCAACATAAAGGGGTATTAAAAATAAGACAAACAGAACAATATTTCAAACTATACTTGTTTTTAGATATAATATTGTTTACGGATAATAAAAAAAAAATGTATAAAATTATAATTATTAATGTAATTTCTATAGTCAAGCTCATCTTGAATTTGTTTTCGAAACATAACAGTGCAATTTACTAATATCACCTAGCAGATAACATAGCTATATAGAAATTGCTCATATAATGTTAGGTTATATAGGTATACTAAAACCCCTAGTAAACTTGATGCTTATTGTAATAGTGATAGAACACCAGAGACAAAATAGTAAGCCCAATACAACTCACGACCAAGTTAAATTATATTAACATGATGATGGACACAATGTATCGCCTATGGTAGACGGGACATGCAATAATAAAAACATCAAATACCCTACAATAATAAAGTATTATAAAGTTACAAATAACGGTACACAATGGACCCTTCCGATTGGGTAAACTGGGAAATAGATATCGGCGACAGAGTCCCGTAACACAAAGAACGTCTTCCCCATTTTATTATTTGACGTTCATAATTTATGTATTGTCAGCGGCGTATTTAACCTCAGCATCGCATTATTCACACATTATAAATCCCGCGAACCGTACTGATAACGGCCCAAGATGGCGGCCGCTGACAGCTATGACAGCGGTTTTGGCGCGAAACGGGGGTGTGGAGATAATGTTTAACTTTTTTAAATTATTTGTCTATGGAATTTCTAATTCTGAATTTTATTTTGAATGCATACGCTTGATAGTAAGATTATAAGTTCTACTTTTTTATTGAATATTATATGGCCCGAAAGAAAAGTGGAGAGAATTCAAGAATCTCGGGAGCTGACACCTGTTTAGTCTACGCCTTCACACGCCATTACCTGCGCATTGAACCGCGCGCGCGATTTTCAAATTCCGAACATCCTCGGCGCAAAATGGCGTCGTAGTGTCAAGTTGTCGTCTAAATGGCCAGTTCTATGCGGCAAAAAAAATTTAGTGCCTCTCAAAGTTATGAAGGTGTAAAGATATTGAATACTAACATTATCTTCGTGTAAAGAAACAATGACAAGAATGCGGCGTTGGTGTTTTTTTCTTTTTTGCATTTTGAACGTAGAATTCGAAGAAGCAAATGAGTTCGAACAGCTTTATACTGTATCCCCACCTTATTTTTTTTACTTTAATGAACCAAGAAACTGTCTGTCTCTCTGTTACCATTTCACTCTTAAACTACAGAATAGATTTTGATGAAAGTTGGGACAGAGGCAACATGCGCCGGGGCAGTGGAGCGAGAGTAGCACACAGTTCCGGCATTAAAGCGGTAGGCGTCGACACCGTGTGGTTTTAGTGGGTTTATGTCCCACATACCTGTCCAGCTTCCCGTGGCCGGATGGAAGAGACTAGGGTCTTTCCACACGTTAAAAAAAAAGAGGCAACATAGAACTTAAGGCAAGACATAGGATACTTTTCGACAGAAAAGAAGTACGTAATCATCGAATACTTAATTTGAAATGCGGCTGAGTCGATTCGGGAATGAATTGTTATATGGAGACATAGTCGCGGGAAAACGCAAGTCCCATAATAACAATGTACAAACTGATAGACAGAATATATACAGCTATCACTGACGCCCGGACTAATTTATGGGATCCAATTAGAAGGTACTCGATTCGATACTATCTAGTTTTTTTTTAATCGGAACAGTGGAAGCCATAGAGTAGCTTTATATATTGTTAACGTGCTCTTATTAGCTTCGCTTGTGAGGAGATCTTACTACTTTATTTTAACCCATGTGATATTTATTGTAATACAAGCTTCTGCTCTGAACATAGGATACATTTATCCCGATTTAAGGTTTTATTTCTTTTATTTATTCTTTATGGAACAATTCATTATGGAACAAAAGACGGACTTTATGCTAAAAGCATTCTATGCCAGTCAACCTTACGGCAGTGGGAGAACGAAGAAGACGGTAGCAATAAAGTGGTATACTATTAAACTATTATTATGTATATGATACAAATATATATTCTATGTTATGCACGTTTATATGTTTGTCACTAAATCGTGGTACTTCGGCCACTTCCTGGATCACATCCTAACATCCCGAAAATAGGTTCCTTTGGAATGAATCAACTTTTACACGAGAATATCGGTATTTATTTAAGTTTGAACTTATTACATCCTACTATTATAATAAATGCGAAAGTTTATGAGCTGGCTGGACGGATATTTGTTACTGTTTCATGCAAAAACTTCTAAACGGATCTGAATGAAATTTGACACAGAGATAGATTACAGTGTGGAATAACACATAGGCTATTTTTTATGAACACATGACGCGGGCAAGGAGCCTAGCAATCTTTAAGTACTAATACACCGATAGAGGTCGCTAAAATACTCTTTTAACATGTTTCCTGTACTAATACCAGTTAGAATGTTAAGAGTGGTACAATTCTTTTAAAAACTACTTACACTGAATTGACACATTTTTTTACGAACCCTCTCCACATATTTTTGTCCCAAACTTGATGCCCCTATCTTGTCCGAGGACAGGGAGGTGGTGTTTTATTTTTATTTATTTCATTATAAACCATTTATTTTATACGCCTGAAGTTGGAAATGTCTCTATTAATGCCGCGGTCGTTACTGAGGATATTTGAACGATCTTATAAGTATTCTCAAGTACCTAATTTTAGATATAAATTTCTGGTTTATTTAGAAAACTTTGATGTATTTTGCATCTTAATTTATTACAGGTATCATTGGTCTAGCTAACTCATTAGTAGATTTAAATTACGTATACACGGTGCAAATTCGATCTGGTATGTTTAATAACAAACCGTTGCCTAGCAACCTGTGGCAGACAGGAGAATTAAACAAATTGTTGTTTTATCAGTTGTTCAGTCTTTTGTACCATTACAGTTTTAAAAAACAATTCCTTGTAAATCATGCTATTTGCTTGGTGACAAATGCATAAAGTGTATTAAAACGAAATCAATGAATTATAAAAGTATAAAAAAGATACTTCAATAAGTTTAAAGGTTGTTAACTCCTTCATGAAATTAAGGATGTCACAGTATGAATTTGTGAATGATGTTGTGTGTTGTAATTTTGTTGTGTGACTGATATGACTTTATTTATTTGCAGTTTTTACTTGTTCTTTGATCGACACTTATTTTAAGAACTAATTTTCAAAAATACAGTGAGTAGTATAATGGAAAAAATCTCATTTATGTAACTTAGTGAAAACCCTTACAAAAGAGTTTTTATGGTTTGTTTACATTTATTCCGGATCAAAGTAGCATCAAGTATAAGTAATTCTAGGTTCCTACCAAAAATACATATGTAGTACAATGTAGTAAGTAGAGGTAGTACAATACAATACACAAATATACATCGATATTTTCAAAGCAGGTTTGAACCACGGTCTCATTGAAAGGGCGAATAGAGGCTAGCTTTCATTACCAAAAACACTTTATTTGTAACATAATTTTATTGGAAGTTATAATACCAACAATACAGTGTCAATTGCCTGACGTCACATGCATTCTACCAACATTAAAAAAATTTACTAGTAGTAAAATAAATAACTAGTAAAGTAAATTTTGTATTTTACGTAACAAACATCTATTGGCTGACTAATACCATAGTTAGTCTATTAATTCATGCAATTACATCATTTATTGCTTCAAATAATGTCAGCAGCACCAATAATATCTAGAACATGCACTAGAGACATCGATAAAATACACAAAGAAACTATACAACATACACACCTACATAATTTCGTGTTTAAAAAAAAACATATTTCTAAAGTGATTTTGATTTAAGATAATGCAATTTTAATTAGTCTACATTTATAAATTTATCAAATATTTTGGAAAGAAAAAAATGTTTTTTTTTTTCAATCCTTCAAATACCACGAACCTTTCGTCACACCGACAGTGCATGAGAGTGTTTACGCGCCAATTGTAAAGTCCGTACTTCTTCTCCATTCCACCGATCCAAAACGGGCACCTCAAGTCGTGCACTCGACAACATCTGTCAGTCCTCGTGTAACCTCCAAGCTGGGAATAATGAGTAGCAGAGAAACCCTTCCCGCACCATTTCGTTCCGGGCACACGAAGCAGCTCCATCGCATCCCGCTTTTTTCTGTCAACCGTTCTATTTTTAAATCTTTTTTTTTTCTAATTTCACGGACATTGATGTATTATGCCAACGTCAATGTAATGACCTCTTCCGATTTTTTAAGTTACGTAAATTTAGACCACCAACGAGTTTTGTTACGAAAAATAATAAAATGTCCGTTCGGACGAATCGCTGTAAATCCATCATAGATTCGAAGAAGCTTTATAGCTGTTAGATAGTTGCCAACGCGGCCGTAAACGATCCGTATATCACTTGTGTTTTATCGTCGTAATGTCGTAAGTACTCTATAGTAAGTATCTTAATTGATAAATAGGGATTCAACTAACTTTCTCAGACAGTTCTAATTAAACGTAAAGACAATTTTGGGTATTTAGCTGCGACAGAGTAAAACAAATGTGAAACTGAAATCTTTATTGACAACGTTTAAAATATAGATATCAAAAATCGTGTTTTGTCTTCATGAATATGCATATTTTAACACTTAGTTATAGGGAAATAGTGAAAACATAAAAAAATGCAATGATGTCGCACTAACAACCGATGTCTTTACCATTTTGCGTTAAGCATGATTAAGAAATGTTAAAAACTATTTGAATTTCGAATGTTATATTTTTAAAATGTTGCAACCTTCTTGGCAATAAAAATAAAAAATTGGCGGGAAATCATTATGTTTTATCATATATCAAAGTTCTACGCACGCAACGAAAATACAATTAAGTCGGAAAGATTTCAGAGCGATGATTTTTTATGATTTTCAAACGTTCTCTCTCCGTGGAAGACAGTGCAGCTCGCCTTCAAAATGCTTTTTGGAGAGAAGCACCTTATTTGAGCACCGTGAGGCGATGGTTTGCTGAATTTGAGAGAGGTCGAATTTCTTTACATGACGAATTTCATGACGGGCGGCTTTCAACTGCCGTCAACAAAAATATTGTGGCTACTGTTAAGCGGATAATTGAAGAAAACCCGCGGATTACCTATGAGACGATTCGAGGGCTATTGCGAAGAGCGGGCTCGCGTGGAATGGTGCTCACAGATGCTACTGAAGTACGACCACGGACATTCTAATGCTGTTTATGACA
>DWJZ01001335.1:0-24045 GCA_018249125.1 Asbolis capucinus
ATACATCATTTATTATGCAATTTGTATTATACTATATATATATACGTTACATTATATATATATATATATATATACATATATATACATATATATACATATATATATATTTATATATACACACCAAATAGTCTTTTCATGATCTTTCATTTGATACCCATATTAGTTAAATAAGAAAAAAACAAAACGAATTTTTAATTTTCGCGGACCATTTTGAATATATAGTCTATGTCACTACCACAATTCTGATGAATTTAACGACACCTCAACATCTGTTCAGCTGCTTGGTCTGCAGGGCGTGCGAAAGATGGATAGAAAGCCAAAGAAGTGTATAAACATACACTCGCAAAACATTATCGTCCTTCAGACGCAGGCGGGTAAAGAATTACTACCAAATACCATATTAACGTTCCATTCGTGGAACAATTATCATTCCCTATTCCTTTTGATCGAAATTTCAAAAACGCAAGAAAGGGTTTTTAACCAAGTGCAAAGTAAAAAGATATTTCGTTTTACATTCAACGATGAAAACTTCCATAAAAAGTTTAATCCTTTTATTTAAACTTTACGAAGATACGAAAGTTTTTATTCAATGTCTATTCCATCGTTGTACCAATTTCCATCAAAATTGGGCTAGTCGTAAAAGCGTAACAGACAGATAGATCTGAACATTAGTAAGTAAGACTATTTAAAAATTAAAACTGTCATAGACAGGCTGACTGACCTGTTAGTCTAGTGGTCAGTGAACCTGACTGTAAGCTGGTCGTGGGTACGATCCCCACCCAGGACAAACTTTTCTGCGATGAGCAGGAATGTTTGTTCTGTATCGGAGTGTAAACAAATTATCTATATAAGTATGTATTTAAAATAAATATATGTTTAACAGTTGTCTGATCACCATAGTACAAGCTAACGCTTAGTATGGGATCAGATGGCCGTGTGAGTAATCCGAAGGTATATAATTTTTATTCATAGGCAGGCTCTCCAGGTTAATTAATTACTAAGGCAATTTACCTAGAAAGACGATGACAGATAGGTATTGTCTATCTAGACTTTAGGCTTTATTAAAGAATTTTTTTTAAATATTACTTCACTTTAATTACTTTTACTTCATTTATGTAGGGACATTGTATTGTAAAATTTTGACATTCGTTAAGTGAGCTTTTGGCTCCTATGACGAAATAAACAATTTATGTTTCATTTCAGCAAGTGGCCTAACAGTTTTCAGTTTTCATAAGACAGACGGACTTTTTTACTAACATCGATAAAAGTTGGTAAGGTATTTCTAAAAAGTGATTAGCTACGCAGTCTCAAGCCACGTAATTTTACTTAATCAACGTCAGTATTGGTACATTATGAAATAACAGATAAAGACATAGATAATTTTATATCTTTGAGTTTTGCAACACACTTCTGTGCATTGAACTCTTCAAGGTTCCACCGTAGAGAACGATTATTTTCGTACTAGCGAGATATCCTGCCTAAAAATTCCTTTACTTCCACTCGCACTGGTCCTGGGCAAGGGTCTCAATATGAGGCCTGGAGCCACACTGCCCAAATTCGGATTGGTAGAGAGATTACTGGTCAAACCAAGAGTGACAATGCCGCCTGAAAGATATGGTTTAAACGAATTCTTGTTATAGATAGCAATTATAAACCGACGGTTCAACATTACACTTGCTTCAGAAGTAAAACATCTTGCGCAAAACCTGCACTCCTGAGTTTCTCATAAAGTTCTCGATGGTGCGTTTAGTCTACCAATCCACACTTGGCCAGCGTGACAGACAATGGTATATTGTGAGAAGAGACCCAAGCCCAGTTGGTCCCTATGACTTTAGATCCCTAAAACTATGGCATGAACTAGTGCACTGAACATAGCAACACAATGTACTTCAATAGGTACTCACATTACAATAAGTATGTACCAATGTTTGCGGTAAACGTAAGTAAGCCATTGCGAAAGTGATTTAATTATAGATCCCCGAGCGACGGAGACGGAATACCGTAACAAGGTTTGGGAGGTTACCATTAGAATACCTATTTGTATAAACCTTCCCCCTAAGAAGGGAGGAAACAAGGGAGGACAAACGGAGGGAGAAGGAAAGAGAAGGAGAAATGCTCATGAATGGAGACTACAAGCCGCACGCAAAGTTTAGACGGAATACCGCAACAAGGTTTGGGAAGTTACCATTATAATACCTACTTGTATAAACCTTTCCCCTAAAAAGGGAGTAAACTATGGAGGAAGAAAGGAAGGAGAAGGAAAGTGAAGAAGAAATGTTCATGAATGGAGACTACAAGACTCACTCCAAGTGTAGACAGAATACCGTAACAAGGTTTGGGAAGCTATCATTATAATACCTACTTGTATAAATCTTCCGCCTAAAAAGAGAGGAAATTAGGGAGGAAGAAAGGAGGGAGAAGGAAAATGAAGGAGAAACGATCATGAATGGAGACTACAAGACGCACGCCAAGTGTAATGCACCGCGAGCATCTGCGAGATTCTGAAGGTACAAAATTGGTAAGAGGAAACAAATAGGGTAGGTCAAAAGTGGACGTTTAAAGGATGGCTGAATGGACGGACCATTGATTACCGGGAAGGAAGAAAGGAAATGAAAGGTCCTCGAATGGACAGCATCATGCTTTTCCAATACGAATTTATAGAAGAATTGGTTCCCAACCCAAGCTTCGGAAATTTGAAACTGACTGAAGACCTCAGATGAGGTTTAACGATGCCATATGACGATTACAAGCGGATGAAAGCCCGTGTAACTTGGTCGATCAATTATAATTAAGTGAAGAAGAACAAGAACTATCAGGGTTTCCTGGTTTTGAGAAGATGGAACAAATATTTAGAAACTGAACGCTCGAATTTGGACTTCTTAATTTCTATTTCGCTGTTTTGGGAAGTTGATAAGAAATAAAGATATTTTTTGTTAACCGTTTACGACGGACGATTATATAGAAAGTTCCATGAAGAAAGTCACTAGCAATGTAAACGAGGCTGTTACATTGAAGATCGCAGCCTCCCAAGCGAAGCGAGCGCAGCCTAACTTAAAGCCGAATTATCTGAATTGAATCGTAATTAGTTTGCTATTAAGTCTTGATTTTTTTATCCGAGTGAACCACCGTATTTCAAATCAAAACTAGTCGAGAAAAGTACCATTCGATACGTAATTTCAAACAAACATCGATACAAGTAATATCGAGACACAGTCTTAATACAACTACTGAGTCATAGTATAATTCTGCTGAGATACTTGGGGCTTCATTAGGGAATTAGCAAAATAAGCCATCTGCTACTTAAAATATTTTGAATCTTTACCTAATGCATGCACTATATCAAGGATGCTGAACCTTTTGACAGACGGACCACACGCGGCAAATATTGACGAATCATACATTTACCGCGGGCCACTGACAATTTCTACTTAATTATTCTTAATTAGATGGGAATGACGCTTAATTAGTCTCATGCATAATTAAAAATGTTCTAAAGACTTGCTTGTACGGATCATTTCAAATCCGTTCGTGGGCCAAAAGGCCATTATTTAATTACAGAACTGGAAAAACTAAAACAGGTTAGTATGTCTAGTGGTTAGTGAACCTAATGCTACGTCGAAGGTCGTGGGTTCGATTCCAACCCAGGTCAAACCTTTTTGTGATGAGCAGGAATGTTTGTTCTATGAGTCTGGAGTTCGGTGTAAATATTTATATAAGCATGTATTTAAAATTATATGTATATATGTTTAACAGTTGTCTGATCACTACAGTACAAACCAACACTTAGTTTGAGATCAGATGGCCACATGTGAGTTGTCCAAAGATTTATTTACTGTTTATTTATTTATAATTACTACTATTTATTATTCAAACAAGTATTGCACAACATTATAAAAATGTATAGCATTACATACTACTCCATTAAAATGACCTTGAAATACACACACCTGTGCAACACGTCAGTCAACCAGGTCTGAGTGATACTGGCAAAGTGTATAATCCAGATATCTCCAGAAACAATTAAATATACTCCCATCTCTGTTTTCTAAAACACCTAAATAAATGCCCATTCCCTGGAAAAGTATAACACCCTTTCGTTCAAAATACCTCAATGTTTAAGGGCTAAGTACCAGGTAACCAGACTAGTCATCTAAATCTCACAACTCAGCAGGGACACTGACTGTGAAGTGATGCATACCTGTCCTAATTTTTATTACCTATAAGTTAATGCTTGACATAGATCCCACCCGATCGTATGTGGCAATGATGTCTAAGATATTGGGAGCATTAACTTAGTAATTCCTAGCATTCAAGTGAAAGCAGATTTTTTATTTGCAAGGGGTTTTATGGGTGTGATTTTTGTTGTACTCACCAGCAATATAAGGAATTCTACAAGGTTGTTTAATTAAGTTTTTACTTGACATCCAAGAAAAGAGAAATGATATTTAAACACTACAGCATATTAGAGGGGACAGGACATTTCTTGGATATACAATAACTTTGTTTCTTTATACTGTGACCTAGTATCTAATATATAACGTAATTAAGAAGTGACAAATATTAATCGAATAACAGTTACGTAAAACAAATTTATCAAGGACTTAAGAATTATCATCATAAAATAAACATGTCAAGATAAGTTATGTAAAAAATATTTCTGTTATATGCTAAACTGCTGTCTAGTTATTTAAAATGCTACCTATTGAATAAACTAATGAGTAGGATTCAAAGGCTGAGTACTCGATAGTTCAGTAACCAATCATTTGTAGGCTAAAAAATCTTCTACAGGAGAGTAGCCACATATTTTTAAGAGATAACTTAAGCTTTTGATAAAAATTCCAGGTAGTAATTACAATTCGAGATTATAATGTTAAATTACCAAGGCATAGAAATTTCTTGAGTGAAAAAAACAGCTCAGCTCATATGCATACTTTTCATAAATAAATAGATGACTATGTATTTTTGATTGAAAAAATATATATTTTGACACTATGCCATTTTAACATACAGAAAAGTAGGTCATATTGAAATAAGCAAAATGGACTTTAGTAATCATTTCAAAAATATGATGTCATGTAATTCTGTTAAATTCTTGACATAGATGGTAGTCCCATCTGGTATGATATGATGGTCTGGTATGATGGTAGTACCACTTAAACCATTAAGTAACTTTTTATTGGATTTTGTTATCTTTTACTTTAGATGGCCAAGTAAGGCTCGGTTTACCAGCCCCATTTTAATGTGGTGCAACATTACTATAGTTGAAAAATTGTTACTGTCTATTTTAGACCATGTATCTATACTTGTTTAATATCCAGTTGTATGCGTGTTCTTAGACTACCAGGGAAGTAATCGATTTAGGAAATTTTAAAGATTTGTAATAGCTGACGTGGAACACTGATGGGTCAGCCAGGTACTAATAAGTTTAATTCAGAAAATCCATATTATGTTAGTAGGTACAGCAAAATATTAATACTGTTGGTCACAAACTACTTATGTAGTATTTTTTAAGATAGATGAGCATTCATAAAAAAAATTGCCATATTTTAAGATCTGAAGTACCTAATGCAATTATATTAAAAGGACCACAATTTTTGTGGTGTCTGCAATTGGATGGATACAAAATATTTTTTAAGTTAATGTTTCTGAATAATTTGTAAATTTTTAATTCATTTTAGTGCTGTACAATGAACTAAATGATATTTATAAACGATCTCAAATTTAAAATACTATTAATAATACTTAAAATTAATATATGCAAACATTTATCATTCAATCATTAAAGAGGGATCGTAAGCAATTTAATTTTTTTTATATACAATTTGTAAGTTATGATGAATCTCACAATTTTCTTTAAGAATTGTGCAGGACAATTTATCATTTATAGTCTTATATCTTAATTGCGTTGCTAATTTTAACTGTAGATAATTGAGCAGATAGGTCACCTGATGGTAAGTGACAACGGCCACCCATGAACATTAGTAACACCAAGCTTGGATGTCACTAAACTTTGCCTGCCAGGAAGGAAGTGATACCACACACACAGGGAAGGCTGAGAAAGAAAGCAGAACATGTTTTAAGTAGCGAGGGTTAATAACTTCAAGCATACAGTTGCTACTCAAACTTTAACATCACCATTATCATGCCGCGCTTTCTCTAATATTATTTAGGGTTGTCGCAATACAGTTTTCTCTTTCATTCTTCCCAATAGGAAAAACATGATAAACTGTTTACTATCCATCTTTGGCAGTCCACGTCCTTTCATATTCATTCATAAGCTACACTCTTCTAGTCATGTGATTACTCAAACTGTAATAATTTTATGATTTTGAACTTACATCATGATAATTTTTTTCTAACGTTAACAAATACCAATTCTTGATATAATTTAATTTTTATACATTAGCAGCATAAGAATGAAAATGTAAGATAATTTTAACACAATAAATTTTTCTCTGAATTTTTTTAAAATATGAAATTGAATCTTATGTATTGTGTGAATAATTATTATCTCAATTGAACAATTAATACAGAAGTAACTTCATCATGCATCAATGATTTTATAAAGACATTACCTGTTATCATGTTACTGCAACATTTCCTATGTAATGTCAATATCCTAAATAAAGAAAATGTACATGTATTTTTACATACATAGTAATTTTTCTTATTTACTCAGACGTATATGTACATATTAATGTTCTGTGCTTCATTATTTTACAGTGGTTATTCTAAAATCCCTCAAGTTAAAGTTTTTCACTATAAATACACTACCTAATATACTAATCATTACTATTGATGTTTATATTGCAAATACATATATGAAACAAATGATTTATGTTTGTTATGATACCAAACTTTAATTACAACAAGATTTAAATCGGTGAAATATCAAAATATGTCGATTTTCAAACCTAAATCTCATTCAGATTGGTTATCACTAACATACATATGAATCCCAATCATTCACAGTCACACGATAATTAGAGAATCATTCAACCGATTCCATTCACTTGAATATCATTCATTATTGTATCCTTTTAACTGATTCTAAAGACCATCAATATCTGTAACCTGGCTGTTGAGAACACACTGAAATGAGTTTCAATCCGTTTAAGAAACATAACCCCAATCTACTGAGCATATGCTGAACAGCTTCAACATTAAATGGTAGGAAATATTAGAAGATAAAATCTTATTTAATCCCTTTTTTCCTACAACATTAATGATCTAGGTATCTTAGATCTAAGTACATAACAAATTGCATAAGCATAAGCAATCATTCATAGATGTATCAGATGATCTTGCACATTTTGTCATCATCCACAATTCAGTGCCAAAACATTGCAGTGATTGCAATAGGAGTGACATTGACAGCACTTTGTTTATATGATGAGACATACCTGCCAAGGGTTGACCTTCGGGATGGGCGCCTCGACAAACTTCTTCGGCTGAGACTCCGCCGCCTGCTGCTGTTGTTCAGCAGTCTGCTGCGGCTCGTTGTGCGCCGGGGGAGCCTTGTGTGCCCGCGGGGGCGCTCTCCGTTCCCGGTCGCGACGGCCCTTGCCCGGACGGCGGCTGTGCGCTATCACGGGGACGAAGCCCTCCTCCTCCTCGTCGTCCTGCCGCGGCGGCGCGTCCGCCGCCTCCTCCGCGGCCTCTATGTTCTCCTTGTTGGACTCCCCCCCTCTGAAGTTCAGAACCGACGCGTACGAGGGCCCCGCGCCCTCCACCGACACCCGAGCGGCCATCCCGCCGCCAACCACGTTATGTAAGACGGGCGCGCGCTCCGCGCCGACCTACGATCACGAGCGCGCCTCCATGCCCTCAGCACGACGGCATGCTGCGGGCCTAACCCGAATACCTAACTTTCACGATACGCGACCCGATCGTTCGAAGGTCGAAGTTTGACGGCGGCGTACGCACCTCGCCCGCGCGCTCGACGATACTCAGCCCGGGAAATATGCGCACAGTTCTCGATGCACACCACACTGACCCTGGATCGACCGTATTTACATCTAAAAAATTCACTTCCGTCGACTCGTTCCAACTTTTCGGCACCACTGAACGATCCGGATGCACCTTTTCTATCGATCTCGTGTACTGAACACTTCGAAATTCGCTGTTTTCAACTGAAAATCACTATAGAACCATATTTTGTTCACTATTCACACATGTGGTCGGACGCCCAAAAAGGGTATTTTCCGCAACACACACGGAACTCGCAGAAGGCTGTGACTTCTAATTTTACAGAACAAAGATTTTACCGCTAGAGGGCGCTTTGTACACAGTAACAATGAAAACGTTCAAGTTAATTCACATTAATATTAAGATTTCTTACATGAATCGTTGTTAAATTATATCAAACAGTCATAAATTATTAATCTAATTCAGAAGCCTATCACTTGATGTATTTATTGAAATTTTATCACTACATTAATAAATATAAAATTACACTAATTTGTGCTTATTTTCGAACGCAACCGCAGTTAAAATCACATTACATTCTCACTGGATTCCTTAAAATTTCATGTTACAAATTGGCGTTGCTTGAAATACACAAAAAAAGAGATTGATTAAAATACTTGAAGAAAATTATAATTTTGGATCATTAACTTATTTTTATATCTATAACTCAATTGTTTAAATTTATTTGTAACCTAGAGAAAAATATTATCTGTGGTTTCATAAATATCTCAATAGCGTTGCAACACGAAAAGAGAAAAATAATTGAATATTAGTCTTTTATTTTTTATATAAATTAAAATACTTCTTAAAAGTAATCAAAAAAATATATTTCAGATTGAGCAACATAAACATTGTATTCACATGGAAAGTATTCTATTTCTTGTAAACAAAGTCACGTGACATAACCTCAATGTACTGAATTACAGATAATGTATACCGGAAATCAACAACCTGCTGGCGGATATGAATGCTCAGGATGAGTAGGACAGTACATACCTAAAAAATTTCGGCAATTTCTACAATAATGATACACTTCTTTACAAGATTTTAGAACGTAAGGCAATGGGGCACAAATCCAACAACAAAAAATACACAACATTATTGCACATAGATGAGTGCAAATCGTTATTTTGCTAGTCACTATAGTTAATCCTGTGTATCCACATTCTGGGCATACTATAGGCATTGGAGTAAATCCAAAGTGATATGCCCTTGGTGGTGGAGCAGGAATATGATTATCAACATAAATATCGAAAGCTGCAGCATAATTTGGAGGTGGAGTGTGTTGAACAAATGATGGGGAAGGTATGAATGTTCCCATCAGCCGAGGTCTTCTGCGCATAGCCATTTGGCGCAAAACAAACGAATACGAAGGCGGAGCACTAGTTAACGAATTTGGTGGTGATAACTCAGACGGTTTGCCATCAATAGTAATTTTATTTAAACTTTCATTCGGAGAGAATGCCATATTCCTTAAATGATTTATAACTGTTAGGCTAATCGAGCTCTCATTAACTTTTGTCAACGCTTGAACAAATAAAGATTGTGGCTGGTTGGTTATTATATTAACAGATGTTGGCGATTGATTTCCTGAAGTAATTCGAAGAGATTGAGATGTCGTTGGAGGCAATATGAAAGATGTTGCTCTATTTATGAATAAAAAGGGCACTGAAGGATTTTGAGCTTGCATTTCAGGAGAATATGACAAAGAAGATGATACACTAGTTCTTTGAGCAGCTCGGCCACAGCTTCCTCGATTTCCTAACAATTCTGACAAATTTATCGTTGCATCAGCGAGGAAGGCTGTACTAACAGTACACATTTGGGTTTCCTGATCAGTAGTAGCAGACGTTTCTGCACCACAATTTAAGGGTTTATTTGAATCTTCTGAAGCCATTTCTTCTCATAATAAACAAAGTACCCTCTTGTAATAGAACAGTATTTTTTCATAAAACAATCTCAGTTGACAATAATATTGACAGCATATTCTTGTCCAGGATCTCAAAGAACTTTTGAATATTCTTAATTGTGAGATGAATTAGTACTTATTTTAATAATGTATTATTTGAAATTTATATTTAAATATGTAATAAAATATAGGCAAAAATTCTTGCAGTTTTAATTTTGATAACTCTGTCATACAAATTATTTGTGAGTAAAGCTGTTGGACCGCAGACTATGCTGTAGATACTGTAATTAGGTTTATCTGTGACTTTGCCTTTTAAATATAAATCGGTAAACATTTTTAAATATTTTCAATTCATTGAAACATAACTTCCAAACATCAATAAATGCAACAAGTTTCGCAACACCTTACCCTTTTAAAATATATCGTAGTTTCCGAGGATACTAACCCATAGAGTAATTTAATATAAATATTGTTATAAACTGGCAACTGTCGGTAAGTCCTGTCACAATGTCTATCTGATTTTCAACATTCACAGACTCTTCCGGTCTTTTTACTCCTTCGTGGCATGGCGGATGGTCTTTACCGCCGCTATTAGTGTTTATTGGGAGGAATAACTTCGCTATTATAGCGAAATGGTAAGTGCATGTTCCATAAATGTGCTGAAAGTAATCAATATACAATACAGTGGCTAAGTGTTGCGTGTGAAAGTGTAACTAGCGATTATTAGAAAAGTCATCCGTCCATCCACGTGTTTGAGACTTTATTTCTGGATTATTTTCAATATCATGATTCCCTGTAAGTCATCTTGTTCTTAAGGACATCTCCGAATCCGTTGTTTTCACTTTTGAAGCCTCTTAAGGATAAATTGCGGCTCTAGCCGATTGTTCGAGATGTTGTGGTTATAGCATGGTTTCCTTGTCTATGTTTGGTAAACCAAAATTAAAGTAAACTAGTACTTCAATTTAAAAATACGAACAAATATCTAATTAATTAGATACTGCCAGTTAACTTGTTATGTGTAAAACATTACTGTTCCGTTTCGGTATTAATCGAGATTTTTGAGGTTAGGTAAGTCTCGTATTTGTTTGAAACAGTTCTGTGGTACTTTTTTTTATGGTGGAATTTTCCTGATTTATTATCTTAATTATATTCCCCAAACTCTTCCTGGTTGTGCTATAAATGGTCCTCCAGGTACATTTATGGGGTAGAAGAACATTCTTTTAGGAAACATCTTCAGTTACAAATGCTGATGGTGTGTCGACATTACGGAAGACAAAATTGTACTTGTTCATGTTTTTATAACACTTTATTTAAACATTTGGACAATGCCTAACATTGCTCTGCTTGTTTACTTACTTGGTAGGTTATATGTTCGATACTTTCACTGAATCTATTTTTTGTACATTAATGTTTACTTTAAGTGCTATTCTTAATTAAATAGATTTTAAAACGCACTTAGTACAATATTTACTCAGCACAAATTCAATCTGGATTTTTTGCAATACAAAACTGTAAATTTTGTATGTTAAATTGACAAGTTAGAGAGTTTAGAGTTTAGATACCAACTGAAAGCTTTTTACATGATATTCAATTTATCCTCTTTTTCCAGAGTTTATCGGTAGCCCGGCCGCTTGTGTCGGTGTACTCTGAAAAGAGTGAGGTGGTGGCTGGTGCATCTTTGCCACTTCCGTTTGTCTTCAAGGCACCCATTAGGCCGGACCTGGTCAATGATGTCCATGTGTCTATGTCCAAGAATGCCCGCCAGCCCTACTGTGTCAGCAAAGAGGCCGGTATGTATATGTATGCAAAAATAAACAGATACCATTACACCAAATACTTAATGCAGGTGCCTTTGCAATAGATACCTAAGTATCTTTAATTTATGTTGTAGGATCGTCTTATGGACATTACTCTTCCTTCCAGATTGCATAACTAATTGTGTATATTCTACATAATCTAATAATGATAACAAGAAATAACTGTTAGTACAACATTGTTTACCAAAATTTTGTGGCAATTACCAGGTTATCATTAAGAGCTTTCACTCTTACTGCACTGAATGTCCACATACAGTAAGCCACTATGCTACTGTATGTTACTGCGGAACAGTGCTATATTGCTGTAGTGACATGGCGTTCCAGACCCTCTTAGTAGAGGGAATGGGTGCAGAGTCATTACTACATTTTTTCATAGACTCTTGTTTTGGTCAGGGTGTGTGTTTAGATAAATAAGCCTTTAAATTTGCGATATGGAGGAATCACTAACAATGTTTACTCCTTAGTAACATATCCTATACTGAGCATGCAACAATATTCACAGGTCACCAAACCAGTGCTGAATCATGGGGTACTGGTCGTGCCGTAGCACGTATCCCCCGTGTACGTGGTGGTGGTACCCACAGGTAAGTGATACCTCTTTTAATATTCCTTTATATGTTCAATACTTCAGTTCATTAGAATGATTATTAATAATAAGGTAGTAAAAAGATTTATATGGAACAGACCAGTGATTTTCAAAGTGGTCCACAACATGTTGAAAATTTGAAATTGAAAGCACTTGAAAGGTTTAAAATTTTCTGATTGACTGTACAATGCAGATGCAGTAGTAAACATATTTGACATAGTTATCAATAATATTTTCCCTTCTACAGGTCTGGCCAAGGTGCGTTCGGAAACATGTGTCGCGGTGGTCGCATGTTCGCGCCCACGAAGCCCTGGCGCCGTTGGCACCGTCGTATCAATCTACGCCAGCGTCGCGCCGCCGCGGCTGCAGCCGTCGCCGCTGCTGGCGTGCCCGCCCTGGTGCAGGCTAGAGGTGAGTTACAGCTACTCTCAAATTATGTTAATCAATAACCCACTAATCTCTTGGTTCAGCATGATGGAGTATGGCTCTAGGTGTCTTTGGTTATGAAACACAATCATTGGTAAAGCCAATCCTCTAATTGCAAAGTAATTGTAAAGTCATAATAGTCTTAAGTTGATGTTGAAAAGTTACTACTTTTTCAGATACCTTTTATATATAGATACATAATTTAAAATGGTACTTAGTGGTATATATTTATCTTAATTTTTAAGGGCAAAAGGGGAAATATTGGAAACCATGCTTTTGTATGTTGGAAGAATTTTGATAAAAGCTGCCAGTGAGTCATAGATCAGGGCGTACACTATCTAGGAACATAGTTTGCTGCCTCATGCCACTGTTGCAAGTCATAATAACCTACCTTCGAATGCTTTGCCTATACAAAAAGCATATAATATATAATCTCATGTCATTATATTAAGATTAAAAGAAATACTTGTACTGCACTGAATGTCCACATACAGTAAGCCACTTTATGCCACTGTATGTTACTGCGGAACAGTGCTATATAGATGAACTGACATGGCGTTCCAGACCCTCTCTCTAGAGGGAATGGGTGCAGAGTCAGTACTACATTTGTTTAAATATTGAAAAACAATATTTACCTTTCATGACTTGTACAATTGATTTTAAAATGCAGTTGAAAGTAATTAGTATACATTGTATTCAACAGGCCATATCATTGAGAAGATTCCTGAGCTGCCCCTTGTGGTGTCGGATAAGGTTCAAGAGATCAATAAGACCAAGCAAGCTGTGATTTTCCTCAGACGTATCAAGGCCTGGTCTGATGTTCTTAAGGTACAGCATACTTTCATAATTATTATCTAGGCTGAACTAGACATAGGTATAAAGGCATGTGAATTAACTTATTGATTGAATACAAAATGTGGGTATACGTATTTACTGCAGCACATATTAATGGTTACTTTAATAGCTCCTTAGTATAGGATTTGTATCAATCTTACGTAATCATTCACAACTCTAGTGTGGCAGTCAGTGACTCATTATAATTGTTCTGTAGTCCTGAGAAATGCTCATATGAAGATAATTTTTGACTCCAGATTGGATATTAAGCAGTATTGTCCCTATTCTATATCGGCAGTTAATCAAAACTGTGCGTTATTCCATAAGGGACTAGAGCACTTTTCCCATGACAACATTCAGCTTGAACTTAATATTCTGGTCTGAAATAGACATTGGAATACAAGATATTATTTTTTACTGCAATTAAATAACTACTAGTTGGTGTCCTTAACTTATATAGAAAATTAAAAAAATTAAGCAACCAAAGAGGATAGAATTTTTCTTTTCATGGATAAATTATTATGAAATATAAAACAAAGTAAGAATTAATAAAACACTACTGAACACTACAATTTTTTTCAGATTTACATTATTTTGCATCATACATATTTATTAAAGAGTTATTTAATTCTATGTAAAATAATAATATTATTCTATGCAGGTATACAAGTCTCAACGCCTCCGCGCCGGCAAGGGTAAGATGAGGAACCGTCGTCGCGTTCAGCGTAGGGGTCCACTCATCATCTACCACAAGGATCAGGTATGGTCACATATCATCTTCTGTAATATGGAATCTATATGAGTTTTCTTGATTTTGCAGAATGAGAGCTAGTTTTGTAAAGAGTGACCATAAATTATACACTTCTCAAAAGTCAGGAGACACAGACTAGAGCACAGTTCACTATGGTGCTCCAGTACAGATTGGTTAAGGGGTTGGTTAGTGACCAACCCAAGAGTCGAAAGATTTTATGCTCTCCAAAGGCATTGGTAACTAACAATAACAAGGGTTAAAATAGGAAATAGGAGATGAATGTTTGTATGGAGGCTTGTCATTATTGTAGATAGAACTTGAAAACTTGGTGGTTATGCAGTTCAAAAATATATATATTTGCTCCAGGGATTCGGAAATTCGGATATTTTGAAAGGCCTCCCCTTAAATAAGGAATGAAAACTATTCCATGTTGAAGTGGTTGCGGTAAAAAGCTAGCAGGCTACCCCTCATAAGCCTTACCTACTACATGTGTATTTGTGGCAGGTTACAAATAATAGAGGGTAGATTGAAATTTCCCAAAGGAAACATCAGCTGGGATTGAACTTGGCTGGTGTGTCGACATGTGGAAAACATATATATTTTTATATATAATTTTACTAGTGATCTTTGTATTTTTACATTTCTATACTAAACTTAATTCATTTTAATGATGCCCAGGGCCTGACAAAAGCGTTCCGTAACATCCCAGGTGTGGAAATGTTGAATGTGGACAAGCTGAACCTCCTCAAGCTTGCGCCCGGTGGTCATGTCGGAAGATTCATCATCTGGACCCAGTCTGCTTTTGAGAGATTAGGTGAGTTTAACAAAGTAAATATAAGGTGCTAGTTTTCTGTGGGAAGCAAACACAAACTGAAGCTGTAAATACAGAGGTAAAGACTGAGCATAACCAACCTCTTTATTGTCACATAACTATCTTCACTTCACTTCTAAGTTATCACTGTACAATTAAGGAACATACTTATATTTATTGTTCCTAGTGTCATCCCCAAAAGCCTTACTCAATGTTGTACCAATCAACTTGAGTTACTATTTTATGGGGTAAAGTGATTGTTCCCAAAGGAAACATTAACAGTCTCTCTAAGGCTGTTGGTGTGTCGACATGTGGAAAACATTATTATTTGCCTTTTTTTGTTTCTCATAACGAAAATTACTTTCTTGCATTACAATAATTAATTGTATATTTCATCTGTACATTAATTGGTGATGTGTTATTTGTCTATGCAACCCACAACCCAGGGAATCCTAGTGCGTATGTAAGTTTTGGTTGTGTATAAGAGTGTAAATTGTCCTCATGAATCTAGAGCAAGGATAAGGATGCTCAACCCCAAGCTAGAGTGGGTTATAATATTGCCTACAAACAGATTGCAGATGACCTGCGCGACCAAGTTTGTAGAAGTCTTTACAACGCAAGTTCAGAGAGTAATTAAGTACACATTGTCAGTATCCCACAGCAAATCTACTATTCCTTATTTTTACTCTACTGTCGAAAAGGTGAGGAGCCTTTACTTTGAAGCAAAAAGCTCAAGAGATGTTAATAATAAATGAAATGTTGCCTTTTACAGATGCCCTATTTGGCTCATGGAAGACACCATCCAAGGAAAAGAAGAACTTCAACCTGCCCCAGCCCAAGATGGCTAACACTGACCTGAGCAGGCTGCTTAAATCTGACGAGATCAGAAAGGTTCTGCGTGCGCCCAAGTAAGTTTGGTGTTGGACTGTAATTTGAGAATTTTTTGTTGAAATAAATTTGTAAAAAAGTTCTAACAGTTCTCTAATCCATGCTAACAAAAAAACTTATTGTGTTTTGTTGTAACCAAAGTCTGGTTACCAATGCCACCTTGTAACATCTAATCAAATGACAGCATATAAATATTTATAATTGGTTAGCTTTAGCATAATATATATTTTTTGATGATGATATTCTCTACTCAGAGCATTGGGTTATGATAACCATGATTACTCAAACACGTTGACACATTCTGACTTAACATACAACCAAATTTCATACCTGCAGGCAAATAATCAACAAATGATCAATATTTTTTTCCTTTGCAGCAAGCGCGTCGTCCGTTCCACCAGGAAACTCAACCCATTGACCAACAGCCGCGCTATGTTGAGGCTCAACCCGTACGCCGCTGTACTCAGGAGGAAGGCAGTTTTGGAGCAGAGAAGGATTAAGAATGCCAGGGCTGTTGCTGTCGCAGAAAAACGTGGCGTAAGTGTTAACGTCATGAGATTACGAATAGAGCAAATCATTTCAAATAATTTTGTATTCAATAAAATGTCGACTTGAGTTTGAATAACAATAGCAAAGTAGACATATTCAGGAAAAATTTAACCACAGTTTTTTGCTTAAATAAGTACAAAAAAGTCCATTATACATATATCAGAAATATCGAGTTATTTGAAAACAAAAAACTTAATTTTAGTTTTTAACTTCTAGATGCCCAAAACCGACTTGCAAAGCCCCGTGATAGCCAATAACATTATTCACACTAAGATTATGATGATATTCTCTTTTCAGAGCATTGGGTTATGATAACAATGATTACTCAATCACGTTGACACATTCTGATTTTTAACATCTTTGACAGCACATTATGTTTTATTACCTACACTACTCATGCAGAATAATGTTACAGATTAAACTGGCTGCTGACGACCCAGCAGTGAAGGCAGAGAAACTTCGTGAGAAGAGGCGTAAGGCTATCAAGGCAGCTGTCGCCAAGAAACCTAAGAAGGCGCCAGCTAAGAAGACCGCGCCTCCGCCTAAAAAGGCTAAGGCGCCTAAAGAAAAACCAGCGCCTAAGAAGTAAATAACTAATAAAGTATCCATCTGAAAAATGTTGTTTTTGTTCATTCCTAATTAACATTTAAAATTCCGTTAAATGTGGCAGAGTCAATTTCAATATGAAAGCCTCATTTTGGGATTGTAAACAAATGGATTTAAAGTTTTTAACTTTAAATTATTCGTAGTTTAATAGGAAAAACTACGATTAGCCTGACTTAGATCGCCTATTTATCTAAAATTAAACTGGGTACTTCCAGAACCCGTTTTTTATAATGATACGCTTTATACCATAGCGGTAAAAAGGC
The DNA here is from genome assembly GCA_018249125.1 of Asbolis capucinus. Taxonomy (NCBI): domain Eukaryota; kingdom Metazoa; phylum Arthropoda; class Insecta; order Lepidoptera; family Hesperiidae; genus Asbolis; species Asbolis capucinus. Next base: position 17,409 of record DWJZ01001335.1, read on the forward strand.
ACTGGGTACAAAATATTAATATCAGCTGTAACGGAAGAAGTAATATTACGAAACTGCGCCTGGGCTGGCAAGTATATTGGCCGTACATAGTTCTAGGAACGGGGTCAAAAATAGAATTAATAATTGTTTGACTTTCACATAATAGGGCTCGAGAGAATTGCTCAGGCTAATGAATTGGACGATGAATAACTTACGCAAAAATGTTTAACACAGACTATGAAACTAACGCTCATTCTCTAAGAGTTTCGTAAAATTAAATTAAAAAGTGCGCCATTTTCTTTACAAGTTGACTATTCATTCACCATGGGATGAATGGTATTACGTCAATGTAGACAGTCTATCTATGGTAGGAAATAGTTATAATTTATGGTAAGAGTAGTGTATATACACATTACTGTATTAAGAAATGTTGCCTTAAGGATTTATTAAAGAAAGTAAGAAAAAATTCAAAAGACATTCTGCGTTCAACCTAATTAAATAACGTAATAAATAATCTGACTACACATTGCGGCATTGTGTAACGTGTTTATGTTTTGGCTGTTTGAGACGAACTAAATAAAACACCAGACCACATTTCAACTGAACTGGTATGTGTCGCGATGTCGGGCTAAATTTCGTCGCTGACTCAACATCCGGTAGTATTATTGGTCGAAGATAATTACCCACCTTTTCTGTTTATATTTTCCCCACAAAATAGGGAAAGTTCCTTGAGAAACTTTAAAACTACAATGATGCCTCTCATAGAACATTATTAAAATGTCTTGCTTAAAGGACAATTTTTCAACTGAACTCAATGTGGACTCTGGTACAGCTTTCCTGTGACGACAATTTATATATAATTTTAATGTTAGCTTATTTCGATAAGATGTAAGTATAGTCGACAGCGCTCATACGATTGCAAAATATTATTCAAAAAGGAGCAGTGTAATTTCGCTGTACTTGTTCCACGTGAGGAGTTTTAACGATCTTTTGTATTACGAGTGCGGTTACGGAATGATAACAAATAAATCATCATTTTATAGAGGCAACATATAATTGTTCGACATACGTGAAACGCTGAAAAATACTGGTTACTTCGTATGGCCCACCGATCGTATTGCATCCGTATTAATTGTTGGTAAATAATAGGACAATTGAAGGCGTTGGTACTGCCTTAGGAGCTATTGCTATTATTCAATTCTTCTTCTTTTTTAATCAATAAAATTCAATTCTTCTTCTTTCTTGTAATGTTTAAAATTGGAATCGAGGGTACCTATTATACAAAAATTATAGTAGTCTGTGGTACACTGACATTATACAGATTCAAAGCATAAACCGTCTAGAAATAAATTAACTGCTGTAATTTAATTTAATTTTGCTATTACTATTAAATTATTAAAATAAGTTAATATTCTAGTGAAAACATTTGCAAGTTGCAATGATGCGATAAAATTAAACCTGTATTCAATTCATGACTCAAATTATTTAAAAATGGTTATTCTATATGTATTCACAAGTTTCTGAACAAAACATTCTTTCTCTTGAACTACCCCGAACCGACGTTTTTGTATAATACGGCCAAGTAAAAAGACCCATTGTAATAAAAGTGACCGGCGCTACCGTCTCGTGCAGTACACAGGTTAGAAAGAGAGATTTTTAAAATTTACCTTTTTTGAGGAAACCTTTCTAAACATTTTGGATAACACCTAGTAATATGTAGGTACGCAATGTAAAGATTACGGACGGCCAAAGGAGTTAAAGTTTTAGCCAAGTGAATAGAAGTTAAAAAGTTGATGCACATGTTATTTCTTTATTAATTGTAAATGGTGTAATCGCTAAAATGTCGGAAATTTGCAGGAAAAGGGCTAGGAAGTCCAAATTGGAAGTCAGAGAAGGTGTAGAGTTAGAAGAAGCTACCGTTTTGTACATGGAGGTAGGCCCACCATTTTGTTACATTTTATGTAGGGTATTATTAAAGACATGTGGTCTTTTTATTTTATAATTTATTTTCGAAATCCAATGCAAGTTTGTAGTTTTGATGGAATCGAAGCTAATCAATAAGCGCTTATTATTCCGATGATACCTTTGCTATGTTTACTTTTTACGTCATATTGTAGGTATGTCGTGTGGGTAGCTGGTTAGGACTACTTTATGTATTTTAATTTGAATATTATAAAATACTTTATACCATGACCATTTAATATTTTTTGTTAAATTAAGATGACTTTCTTTTGGAGAGTTTTTCTAAATAGGTAGTCTTATAATTAGGTCGAATTAATTTTAGGTTAAGAAAGGGTAATTTTAAATATCTGTTTATTAACCTCAATCATCATCGTATTTTCGATCATAAGGCCTTGTTAGCCAGGCATATTATTAAAATAAAAAAATTAACTTAAAGTTTTGTAGGTACCAAACTAAAGTTTATTTGATATACTCACAAATTTATGATATATTTTTAAATTTAATCTTTAGTGACCCCAGTTGCTTCAGCAATGTCCAACTTTTCTTGTTTTTTGTTCTGTCTATGAGTGTGGATTCAGTGAACACATTACTGACACTTCAATGTGGTGTTCCTGTTGACCATGGGTGGTGATAAACACCATCAGGTCACCATCAGGTGACCCGTCTGCTCTCTTGCCAACATATATTATATATAAAAGAAAATATGCTAGAAAGAACATGTCTCTCAGTTACAGAATATGCTGGATAGATCTTAGATGATAGGCCCTATTGAAGAATTTGCCACAACCTCGCACAATCGTTTTACAAAACTATCTAGTCTGTATTGCCCTTGCGTTCTAACAAGTGGTATGTGGTTCATAGCGTAAGGAATCCTAGTGCCCTTGTGTTTGTTGAGAATGTTATTGTATGGGAGCAAATTGTTTTGTTTTGCTGATACATACAAAAAAGTGTATATAACTTAGTTCTGTAAATGAAACAGGTATATCTAGCCTGTGGTGTGGTTGTTTGCGTTTGAGACCAAATGGTCACAGTCATATAAACAAAACAGCTTAACAGATCAGGGTGTGGTTTTCACTGATAGGATTGTTGTGGTAAGCTTGCAGTTACTAAAGTTTAAGTGCACTAGACAGCCACTGCTTTACTGAGGTGAAGGGAGGGTAGTTACTATTATATAATTTTTTTTTTCTAATGGATTACTAATATATTAATAACTTTTTGATTTTACAATATTCAATTAATAAATAACTTGTTTTTTTTTATAGACATTTGAAGCAACAGTGAAAGATGAACCAATGATTGATGTTGGTCCTACTACCCTACTTAGTAGAAATAAAGGATTGAAGACGTCTGATGATGAAATAACCACACCTGCTATAAACCCTAAGCCATTGATGGAGTTCTCTGTCAAAATAGAGGTTGAGGAATGTGATGAGACAGGGTCAAAGGAAAGCCCAGACACACCTGATAATCAAACTAAAACAATTGAGGAAAACACAAGTGTTCTCAATGGTGCTAAAAGTGATGACAGTTCCAAAATGTATATAAATGTATTGAAAGACCTAAAACCTATTAGTAATATGAAGCTAACATCATCAGCAAACGTTGGAATGGAGAATAGACCAAAAATCTCTCAAAAAGAATTTAAAGAATATAGTGCAAATAGACCCATGATGTTGAGAGTTCTTGACCGATTTCGCAAATCAAATAAAAATGCTGATTATTTTTTAGCAATTGCAGTAAGGAACTATGCTGGAAGGATACTTGATGAACCAACTAGAGATCCGCGGGATACTCTATTGTACAATGCTTTGGCAGACTGGCAATCATGGCATCAAGAACATGCAGAGGTTCGGGACACTCCATTGATTTATAAATGCTATATATGTGGAAAAGCATGGTGGTATTTCAATGATTTCAGAGGACATATTGTTGATCATATTACATTAAACCATTTTGTCATTTCACTAGAAACAAACAATTATGAATGTAGCTTGACATGTTTCCAACTTGATATAGTGTACAGTGACATTGAGCTACCCACAACGAACTGTGATAGATGCAATAAGCCAGCAATTTCTCATGCATTTGTTGATAATGATCCTTATGAATGTTTTGGGTGTAAAATGACATTCACGACTTGCACACAATTATCATTACATGAAAACAAATGTCCACAATTAAAAAAAGAATCCAGTACTGATGAACTTAAGACATACCAATGCAGTATTTGTGTTTACGAATATAATTCAGAGACACGTCTCAACAATCATATGATACGGAGGCATTCAGTTCGGTCTGACGTTGTGACAACATGGGATGTGAAAAAATGTCACATATGTTCACGATCATTCAATGTTGCTTCTTTGCACATATGTATCAGGAAGACAAATAACTATGGTTGCAATTACTGTGGAAGAAGTTTCCAGAAGAAGATTTATAAGGAGATACACATGATGAGCGACCATAAACCGACGGAATGTAGGTTATGTGATAAACCATTGACAACAAGTTGCATGGAATATAGTCATATGGTGCAACATACAGATAGATTTGCATTGTTTTTTAAATGTATTCAGTGTATGGACGGGAGGTATTACCCGGATGAGTATTCTATTATACATCATACAAAGACTGTGCATAACAGACCATTTGAGAAGAAATTCAAATATTTGGAAATGGTAAGATGGTTTTCTTATTTTTTATTCATTGGAGCAAACATGTTAGCTAGCCAGTCTTTCTTGGTAGTTAGTCTGTACAGTATGGATGGTAACATCAAAGACTATCACAGACAAAAAATTAAGGACCATCCTGTTATTGGTAATTACGCTCACACCCATTCAGATTGAGCAAATATCGTATTAAAGTTGAAAAAATACTCCTTTATGGAAATTATTTGGCAACCACAACACCTTTCATACAACTTACGCAGACCATTCCTCTTACGGTGTACCTGCGCAGGTATATCTGTACAGGTAGACAGGAACGTGTGTAGAATAAGACCTGTGCAGTTTTTAGAATCTGCGAAGTCGACCTGCGCAAGATCGAAAAACAATTCTTTCGAGTGACACCGAACTATGTACCTGTACGCACCGGTACAACGAAACGTCCCGATCTACGCTTCCGAAGGTTGGCCTGCACAGGTATATCAGCGCAAGTAACCTCTCCGGTAGACCGCGTATAGGCCATAAACGGTCATAAGTGAGTTATATACTTTTATTACAAAATTTGAAAGTTGCAAAAATTTTTTTTTCAGGTAATATTACCAAAACAATGTTTAGAAATGACGAAGGTTGCGCAGATTGCAGCTACAGGTACATATGTACATAGTCATTATTTGTATTAGAGGGTTTAGAATTTCGAGTTTTTAGTAGAGACCCTGACTTGACTTGAGACTTGAGACTAGACTTTGAGACCCTGATTTTGAATATATTTGCAGTAGGAATAATTTTACAACAGTCGTATCAGAACGAGGGGACATTTTGGTCTATTAAATGCACGGGTCGGCAACCTTTTCTTGCCGTGTGCCATAAATGTTATAAGGGTATCAGGCGATATGTAACGTGTCGTCGTCGGAATCACAAGTAATGGTGGTGTCTGTGGGCCGCACTGCATGGCGTCCGGGCCACAAGTCACCTTCCTCTGGTTTACGGTGTAAGGTAGTTCATAAGAATAAATTGAATTACGGTAACCGTTTACGGTTGATTCTCTTGGAAGACCGTAAAGAACTCCAAAAACAATATTGTTTTGATGGTATAAAAAATAATAGAAACTTGTTTTATAATCTAATATAATCTCAGTTAACGTAATGGCCATAGTAGTGAGTATTTCTCATCCGTACAAAACTTGTAAGCAAACTAGTTGATGACAATGTCAGAGTTTTGTTATAAACCCATCACATTACATGTTTAATACGCTTATGTATATGTTAGGCAAGAACTATTCAATGATAAAATACCCAATTATTGTGTTATGGATACTTCAAATATGGCCCTGTGCCGTGAAATGCTTCGCAACGCAAATAATTTTGTTATTTGCAACATTCCTACAAAATGTATAATTCTAACGGTACCTACTTTTGTCTCAAACTTCGAGCAATTCTCACCCTTTTATAGATATGTAGTTTTTTAAATATTTACTACATTATATTTAAGACAATTTTGGGTTTTCTTGAACCTCCCGACTGCAGGCTATATAACTATTGTAAAAATATTGAAAAAAAAAAACATAAAAATCATCTTTTAAAATATAATTTTCACACAAAATTTGTTCACAACATTTGTACGAATGAGAAGAATGGAGTATACCTACGTATCTTCCTTACTGCTGGTATATTTCTATAGTGAACACAATAAAGAATATTGTATTGCAGCTCCTGTAAATACAGCAACGGAAATACCAGCACATGAAGAACTACTTGTACTGATAGACGAAACAAATAACGATACTCTGGATGAGGGTATAGCGAATTCCAAAATTTTTGTACCGTCAACAAAATACACAACTAGCCACAAACAGCTTCAGATACCGATCGAGGTGGTTGTCAAACAGGAACCAGTGGACATTGACATGTGTACCTCAGACCTGAGTAGTTTGAAAACGGGAGAGATTGATGAATCCAAGCCACATATAAAGATTTCGGATATTACAAGTTTGCAGGTAGGTAGATTTTTTTTACCTTAGATAAGTTGGCGCTTGA
>DWJZ01001336.1:0-24043 GCA_018249125.1 Asbolis capucinus
TCTAATCATAGATCAGTATATTTGGTATCGCCGTCCTCACACAACATACATATCGTAGTTATCTTTGGTTATATTTTTCATTTTAATATTGACGTAAGAAAAGGTGAATACGAAATAGAAGTAAAAAATCTAAGTTTTCAACACAGCCCAAAAATAATTAAAAAATTAGAAAAAAATAAACAAAAGTTTTAGTAGCCTGTGATAACACATTAATAGTTCTGAAATTGCTTTATTTCTTATTGTAAAACATTTATTGGGCTATGTTGAAAATTAGTTTTTTACTAATGGCACTATAATTTTCTTACGTGAATATTCTCTCCCACAGCCTCCAGACACCTGTTTAGTACACGAATCTTCATTAAATGCACTTATCGCTTTCATGTTCATAACTTTACCACTTAATGTGCTGTATTATTAACGTTGTTGTCACGAAGGAATCTTGTTCCCGCGCTGTCGCAGATTAACAAAAATAAATAAGAATAGAAAAATAAGCAAATAGTTGACATGGCAATATATTTTTTTTATATTAGTTACAGATATTAGTTAACTCATCGGTTGACTTTTATTGATAATAATTTTTTTTATATTTAAAGTGATGTAATGCCGTCTGAAATGTCGGCGGGACCCCAATGGAAGTGTGACAACTGGTGCATCAATTTAAAATGTATATTAATTTCGATGTTTATATGTGATCGGGATAATTTCGACATATTTTGTATTCGTTTAGTTTTTTATTCTCTTATAGCAATTCTCTGTGGGTAAATGGTGTGTGCATATTATTATTTTGTTGGTCAACTATTATTTTCCTATGCTTCATTATTTTGGTTAAACTGTGACAAACAGTAATCGACACGTGTTCGTACACGATATATTATTTGTGGAACAGTCGTGTTTCATCTAGTATTTTGTAAAACATGACATTAGAGTGGAAACGTTTTGGAATACGTTTTTATAAAATTTATATTTATAACGTTCGTGTGAACATCGAACACGATGGAATGTTTAATATTGAATGGAACTTGTGCTAAAGTTAATAACGAAAGTATACAAAATGTTTGCGTCTAGTATTTTACAAGTTTCTCTAAATATATTAATTATTATTATTTAAGATTTAAGGAAATTGTTAATCTGAAACAACTGTTGATTCTTGTATCTGTAAATATTCTATTTTCTGTTTAAAATCTAAATTAATGCCCCTGTGAAATATGTGTGAAATAAAAAGAATACTTGTACTATAACTGAACAGCTTATTTTATTTGTTTATCCTGCACCACTCACTCAAAATTATTCTGCTCATCGAATCTTGCATATATGACCGTATTAAGTAGTATTCCGTAACAAATAGCAGAACAAACGAGGTTTTCTTTTACTGCTAAAGTGGAATAAGACATCCTTAACAAGCTATATTAAAATTGTATTTAAGAAAATAGTTATATAATCCCTGATAAAACGTAATACACAAAATTTCATAACTGTTGAGGAGTTCCCTTGACTGGAACCAATTCTGAAAGTATCAGGTCATGCTTATCATAAAAAAGTAAAGCAGTATGTAAAATCTCAGCGTGAGAGAAGTGTCCAAGCTTGTAAGATTTGACTCGTTATAAAAAATATACAAACATACACTGCAAGTTAAATAAAAGCTTGTAAAAAGAAACGAATCGCCAAATAAATAAGCACTTAAACTCGAAATTATCTCCTCTACTATTCCGCATTGGAGTAACGTGGCTTTAGGCCAGGGATAGGAAACTAACGGCATGCAATGACGCAAAACAATATTTTAAGCAAGTCGACACCAACCACAAAAATAATTAACTCCAAAAACAGTGTGAAATCGGAAATAAGGGAAGTTTATAAGTGTATAAGTAAGTAAGTATAAGTGTATAAGGGAAGGCGAGTGTGATAAAATACGAAGTTAAAATTATATGATGGCCCGTCATTATCTTATTAAAGACATCTTAAGAATAATGGCATGTTGGTACATAAAGGTTCGCCATCCCTGCTTTACGCCTCCTCAGTACTGAGTAACAGTTATAATAGTTATGAATAAAACAACAATTACGATCAGTAAATTTGTTTAATAAAATAAAATTGTCTTTCGTTTACTGCTTAAGATACATATATTATTTTACTGGATAAATTATTAACTACTAATAGTTGTACATTGAATCTAACTTAAAAAAACAAACACAAAATTATTTATATAATGGTGATATACTTAAATTATTTATAATAACTGCTCCTATGTAAATTAACTAAGTACATAAATAAAGATTAAGTATCAAATGTGTATCAATAAAATATATTACTAAAACTAATGATAGAGTATCTAAATCACATCAATTTGATCGAAGTCTGGTCTATAGGCAGACATGAATTAAACATAATTTGTCATAATTGACCTTATAGTCTACGCTTACACTTTACATAATTTAAGAATTTGTGTGATTATGCTCTTAATAAAGTTACAATTACAAAAAATATGGCGGTACATAATATCTTCTGTTAATTCAATACGTGAAAGATTATTGTTTGCATTGAAATATTATATTATAGAATATTGTATGGTTGCCGTTTAATATACAAAATATTTCTTTTCTTATTTCTTTACCTACATTGTCTTAACTCAAAATCAACTGGGATATGGCTTTAAACCCTTTGCCTATGGAGGTCAAAGAAAATAATAAAAAAAAAATATCAATGAAGGCATGTAGACTGCTAATCATGTATCTTATAAGAAATATTTAATTCTATAGATAGTAAATAATACTGTAAGTACTGTACCAAACGTAAGTAACGGTGAGTCTGGCGGTAGAAAATAAGTTCAATAGCTAGGATCGAATTCAGATAGGATTAATTAGATCCCTATACTATTGCTGGTAAGACATTATTGAATATTTTTTAGTAATGAAATTAAAATTCAAAATGGCTGCCAATAACAACTAAACCCCTTCCCCCCACACGAAGGCAGTAAATACACACCACAAGTACCACGTGCACAAATAATAAGCACGATGAAATAAATAAATATCTTACATCACAAACTGGTAGTTTATCTTTGGCTTTGTTCACTTCTAAACATCTATGTATGTATTTGTACCAAAACTTTATATGCATTTTTGCCTTTCCAGCATTTTTACCACAAAATTATTATAGGCGTACTGGCATATGACATATCTTCATCTTATTATTAATTCTATCGTATTGCAGAATAAGGAAGCTGCAGGATGGCAGGGAAACAGAATCCACAGTACCAAGGGAAACATATTATTACACAATTTGTAGGACTAATAATGAAAATGAAAGTTGTTTAATTCGACGTAGGAGCCGAAAGTTTACTTAACGAAAGTCAATTTTACAATACAATGTCCCTACATATGTTATAAATTATTAACAAAGTAAAAGAATTATTAAAGAAATTCTTTGATAAATTATATAAAATATCAATTAACCGACATTAAAAATACAGATACCTGTGTAATGATTTCCATGACCTATAATTATTAAATTTATATATTAATATCTATCTGTTCCACGACACATTACAAAAACATAGAATATAAGACAAATAAATTAATATTGATGATTTCTTCACTTTCTTGTCACATGTAGTTCCAATTTATAATACATACCTACTAAAGGATTTTTAAACGGCTCAAATATGTGCATATTAGCACTCGTAACTTGACATACTAAACTACATTAGACCTAAAATAGATGCCATTTCAAACAGAAAGTGCTATAAAAAAGTCGAACATCTTATGACTTATAAAATAAATACAAATTTAATACAATCATCAGATCAGAAATGCGAATGCTAATGTCAATAACTGCACTCAAAATTGTTTGTTTTGAATTCTGTGAATCGGATAACGTTTTGATGTCGATATTGGCAAAGTTACGTTTAGAAACTTCATATAAACGTCTTGCAACTACTTCAAATATATCACACGAAAAAAATACGGGAGATTAACGGGATTCAGACTTTAACTGCCATAAAACACACAATTTGCAACGTAGGTTTATGTTGTAACATGATGTTTTTATCAATATTCTGTCTAATTTTATATAGATACGTAGATAAAATAGTAAATGCCTCCTCGAAATACGTACCTACTGTAAGTTTTTCACTTTCCAAAATAAATGAATTTTGTCAATTGTTGCTGCTCAATCTTCCCGATAGACACTCTGTGCCGCTGTACTCATGCTTTCTAGTTTTGGTGTATGTGTGTGTATTGAATGTATGGCTGAGATACGTACATTGAGAATTGATTTTATTAGCGCCATCTCTTATCGAATATTCGTACTAAAATTCTAAGTAATATTGAACCTATACAGAGTGTGTGTGCGTGTGTTGCATTAAGAATAGAAGGTGAGCACTGAGGTCTGGTTGCCGCGGACGAACAGCATGGGCGGCAGATCCCTGCTCATCATCTCCAGCCAGGACATATACAGCGGCGCCGACACTGAACCCTGGGTTAACAAATTTCCATTATACTTCATATCAAGTGAAGCACGGAGTCTTGGCACGTTGTTATGTTTATATATCGACGGCTCCGATGTCTAAAGGCCAATACACCAACTTGGCAATTTTAATTTTTTTTATTGAACTCTTTTTTTCATATAATTAAGAAGCCCTGAGTTGGATAAATGTAGTCAATACGTATCGTGGAAAGTAGAAAATTTCATAGGTTTCCGTAGCAGAATGTACAAAATATATAAAAATTACCCTTATACATAAGAGCCGTTAATATATATAAATAAATAAAAAGTTATATTCCACTTGAGCTGCGAGGCTATGAGCGTCTGTAAAAACTAAGAACAATCCTATCGCGACACCAACATGATAAAAAGGGTATAAAAACAGTGTTATTACCTTCCTGGGCATGGGGAGCGACATGACGAGCAGCTGCGCGTCCTTGGAGCTGGCCAGCAGCAGCTCGCGCAGCCGCAGCTGGCGGTTCGTCTTCTCAGCCAGCGTCAGCAGCTCCGTCTTACTTATCGTACCCTCTGATTCACATACAGAAAACAAACAAATATATTTGGACATCTCGCACACCGCAATCTGATCCCAAAGAATGCGTTATCTTGTAAATTGTGGTCAAATAACTGTTAAACATTTTTTTAAATACATACATAAATATATAACTTTCCACCCCGACACAGTACAAAACATTCCTGTTCATCACACAAAAATTTGTCCTGGTGGGAACTAAACCTACGATCATCGGCGTAGCCGTCAGGCTCACTAACCCTTAGACCAACATAAGAATCGACTAGGTGAGGAAAGTTACCATTTTCTTCTTGATATTTTTTTGTGTTCCCTAGACCTTCAAATCTCAATCATATCTTACCTTTGCCATCATCGTCCAACGTGAATTTCTTGATAATCTCCTCAAAGAGTTGCCTGGTCTCCGGCTGAGGAGGTTCCGTGATGTCCTGCACCATCGTCAGCGAAGAGTAGTCTATTCGGAACTTGGACAATAGGTTTGCCATGCTGTGGATGGAAAAATAGGATTTGATTTATTGGTCAATGGTAGGTGTAATGGCGTAAAAAGTCCTGAGCGAAAAAGCATGTTTAGCAGGATACACTTATCGCGTAAGTATTGGGACCGAAAGATAAGGCATTCCTGATGTGACATCAATGAAGTCCACGGTACGCAAATGAGTAAGTCCATACACATATTCATACTTTCAAGGATACTCTGTGTCCCAGGCGGCATGAACCAGCAACCCAAGACCAAAAATTAATCTATCACTTATATTCTTCTCAAACGAATACGGGATGTTACTGATTAGGCTAGATAGCTGTCAATATCGTAGAGAGTGAGAAGTGCGTCTCACTTCCTCTCCTCGAGCTCGAGCTCGTGGCGGCGGTTGGCGAGCGCGAAGACCCTCAGCTTGCAGCGCGCCCAGGCCGAGCGCTGCGACACGATGTACGGCAGCAGGATGGTCAGCCCGCCGTCGTCGTACAGCCACCACACGTCGATCGTGCCCGCCTCCTACCGACATCAAAACAACTCTCTTTACTACACTACACAGACTAATGACACGACATTACTTCATTATCACAATAAGTCTCAGGTACTTATAATATTGGGTCGTTTTTGGCCCACTACTGAACACATCCCTCCGCATACTGCGGAGGCCTAGATAATAATTCAACATCCTACTCCAATGCGGACTGATAAAGGGCTTAGGGACCAACCCAAGTACGAAGCTTTTATGTCCTAAAACCTCAGATATGGCTTCTAACAATAGGGATTTATGGCAATGCGTGCCCTTCGAAGCACGGAAGCGGTCACGATTTTTTACCACTGGCGGTCATCCTTCTAACGACTGCGACCGCTGTTCCTTAACTTTGTCGATTGTCTACAACATTAGCAGATATTAACATTATTAGATATTAATAGAATATCTTCAATCCATAGATGGGCTACTACTGGCGGGTCTCTCCTCATACTGAGGAGGCCTAGAGCATACTCCACCACGCTGCTCCAATGCGGATTAGTTATTAACAGAATATATTTTACAAATTACGAAAACCCCACGCTAGTTCGGGAGACATCGAGCATACAGCATCACCCTTTAACTTTGGCACAGTTAATTTTGTAGCTATAATGTGATCAAAATCGAAGGTGTTTTTTGAGTGAGTAGCAGACCTGTTTCCTCTTAAAAATTGTCATCTGTGAGAGCTGCTCGGTGGAGACCTCCACCCCTGTGGATGACTTGTACACAATCTGTCGGTGGAAGTCTAAGTTCTTCTTTTCTTTCTTCTTTTCCCTCGTGTCACTCTTTTCTGATATCGTAAAAGAGCGGGATGTTGATAAAAAGTCTGTAAAAATGTAAGTACTTATATAGTATATTTGAGGAATTTCTTTGGCCTTTTCTTCTTAAAACACGTTCATAAGTGTATTGAAAATATGTACATGAAATAAACGATTTTAGTGTGACTTTATTAATTGAACAAGCCTACAGAACTATTCAATCATATCCTATTTACTGTCTATCCTTCCGAACCTGGTCTCGGTGGTGAATCATTATTGTACCGTAGAAGTTGGACTGTATTCCATCTGCTATTGGGTTAATGAGGATCGGGTTACAATAGACGGCACAGGGAAATCACAACGAAGGAGGCAATTGTGCTGTCGATTTAATTCAGTCTTCTTGATTCGTGGGGTATTACCTCATAATTGCAACCCACTGTCCCACTACTGGATTCGGGTCTCCTCTCACAATGTGAGGGTGCAAGCCATAGTCCACAACATTGGCCAAGTGCAGATTAATGGACACATTAAAATAAAAATAAATTTTAATCATTTTGATAGGCGTTTTGCGTTGTATTGTGAAAGTAGAACTGTCTCACAAGCAGACATCGTTGATTTCTATTACAAGTGTGTAGTGGCAAATAGTTAAGTACTTACTGAGGTTATGTCTGCTGCTTGGATGTGAGTCAGCAGCACGGATATCCAGGTCAGAGTCAGCGTGCATGATGGTGGTGACAGCGCGCACGCGCAGATCCCCGCTGCCGCTCGACGTGGCCGTGAGGTGCGCACCCCCCGGACCACCTACGCCTCCCAGGCCGCCCACGCTCCCCCCACCCCCAGCAACAACCCCGTTCTCCTCCAGGACGCCGCTAAAGTCCAGCCCGCCGGAGACGCGTACTATGGCCACCGCCAGCTTAGTTTCGAATGCCGAACTGGAAATTAGACAAATTATTTAAATACTTTATATGAAATGAGTTGACTTTTTGCCAATCAAAACCAGACTAATGAATACATGAAAACTAAATTAAGCAAACCTAAAATATTTTCATGGACGGACATATTGGAGAATTATTAGGTTACTTACCACCTTTTACATTACTCTCATCACTAGCACACGTCATCCTCGCTCATCCATTTGAATAGCTTAAGGAAATAGAAGAAAATCCTTAGTAGTAGGTACTATAACTCACTGCAGCACATTAAAGTAGGACTCCAGGTCAGCAGCGGGTACGGTGCTCCAGTCGGTCTTGTACCCCATGAGCAGCACGTTGGGCGCGAGTCGACCGACACCTGCGGTCTGCATCAGCGCGCGCGCGCCGTTCTCGAACCCGAAGCCGTGCACGCATGTGCAAAATGATCGTATTTTGCGCGCGCGTAGCCACTCGTCGCCCGTACGGATGCGCTGCGCACGCTCCTTGTAGGACAACTTCGTCTGGAAATAGTCGACGATGTTAATAGCCGATAAACAAACTAATGACAAGGTGGAACCTATAACAAATGTCAGTTGTATTGTTGATCAAGACAGTAGAACTGTCTCGCTCTCCCAGTCTGAACGATGCGTCGTTTGGCGGCTGATACAAGGAAGAAAATAGTAGCTAAACACGATAGCTAATAGTGGCCGAAATCACGAAATCATCATCTCTCACCTGTTATCATCACTAACGGTCAAATGTCAGTGGCACAGGCCATATTTCGCCATACTGGCTACGTGCGAGTTGCTAAACTTCCACAGCTTTAACAAACTTTATGGTGAGTTCTGAGGAGTGCAGTTTGCTAATGATAACCAATAATTTCACTCCTTTATATTAAATGAAATTAAAATAGGTAAAGTCTGTAACGAAATATTTCTTTTTTATATTCAATTGCTTGACTACGATCCTATCTGATGGTTAGTGTAGTAGTCTTTGATGGTAAAGCGAATTATTTACTTTTTATATGTATATGTATGTTCTTGTAGGGTAAGTTGCGGTTGAATACACTTAGGAAGTATTAAAAATTTAAGCAGATTTAATATTTGAAGTTACGAGGAAGCTTATTCTCGATATTAACCCATCTAAAGCCAAAGAAGATTTTATATTTACTAACAACTACTCGAGTATTTCATACCTGTACGATATCAGCAACGATCATGAGTGACCCCGCCTTAGTGATGAGATGGCCGAGGTCGACAAGAGCGGGGCGATCCTGTGGCCGTCCGCCCAGCACCAGCAGCTGCGGCCAGTAGTTCTTCACGTGCTCGCCGGTACGCGCCAGGGCGTGGGCACTCGACAACGCTGTCTTGTACGTCTGTGCCTGGGTACTACTGCCCCAGTTTACGTCTAGAATAATGATGACGTCAAGTATGAAGCAGTGATACTGACCAGTTTATGATTGTCTCTGGTATAGGCATATGGGTTGAAATTCTCCACGCATCATCTCTTCATAATTGTAAACTAACTCTCCCACAGCTGGGTTCGAGTTTCGTCTCACAATATAAGGGTTGTAGGAAGTAGTCAACATGGCCAGGTGCGGCCAGGTGCGAAAGCCCTCGATCTTGGTTGTTATTGGTAGATAGCAATTTATAAGGCATGTCGAAGGCCTTTGGGTGATAGAATATTTTCTAATAGTTGGGTTAGTGTCTAACTCCTTCAACAATCCACTCAAACTCGAAATCTTCTCCGGTATGAGGATAGAATAGAAAATGCCGATAGAAAAATTTGGACATTTAGTTTCAACTCTTAGGAGTTGATGGATCAAGTCTGATCATTCAGCATGACCTGTATTCCTGATATTGTGAAAAGATACAAAAACCCAGCAGTGGGATAGATACATAGGTAATAGGGATGTACGTCCTTCACAAGTAACCCTGCCGTATATCCGTGTCCGTATTGACATAACTCTGTGGACATACATGGCATAACTGGATAAAGACATGATGGCTACGGAAATCCATTCCGACGCCGCAGCTTATAAAACCCGCTACCAAACCTAATAGCTAATGTTTATAAACTGAAATTACACTCAATCCAAAGTAATAAACAGAGAACTGGAACACAAACGTGAAATTACTTTGGTAATATGGAGCGTACGAAGCTTTGATGATGTAATAATTCCCCGAGTTCAATACAGATTTAGCGCGCAGTCAACAACTTCGCTATTCTCGTTTCCGTTCCCACTGATATACGAGCCCATGGACTGGTAAACACCACTTCAATAAGCACATGCGAAGTTAAATCCAAAATTCGTTTTAATTTTGTTTATCTACGCGTCAATAGATGGCGTTGTATCATTAATAATCACGCTGTCGAGTATTTTCATTTGAATTTTTTTTCTTCGGATTACAGACTTTGAAATCTTGAATAGAGGTTTCTGAATTCGTAACTATGTATAGCGTTACCCCACGACAATATGGGAGATTTCGTAGTTTTAATCAAATAATTGTAATTGGTAAAATGAAAATAATTTTTTCCAAAGTTTTAAACGCATTGGCTGTCAATATAACCTTCGGGATACAGCAAAACGTCATTAAATTGAGTAGAAGAAAAATAAATTGTTAATTAAAAAACTAACGTAAAGTATTCAGGGGACTTGCCTGGCTTCCGATAGTGCACGATGAGGTAGAGTGTGAGGAAGATGATGAAGGTGACAAGTGACGTCACCCAGCTGATGAGCAGCATGATGGCCACGCACATGATGAAGCCGACCAACGACAACCACACGTTGAAATACTGGAAACAATTGATTTTAATTCATTTCCCTGACCACTAAGTCGAGGACATGGGTTCGAACCTACCCAGAAAAAATATTCCTGGTCATGACAGAAAGGTTTGTTTTAAGTCTGGGTTTTATAAAAATATCTAAATATGTATCTAGAAATATATAATGTATGTATATCAGTTGTCTGATCACCATAGTACGAGTACAAGCCTTTTTTTTCGAGGGGGAAACCTTCAAAAGGTGCTCGGCACTTCGGGAGAAGTACCGGGGTATGTGGGATTTTTACCCACTAAAACCCCCCCGGTGGCCGACCTCGGCGCTTTGTAGAGGAGTCCGGGATCTCTCAAGGAACACGACCGGAGCTAATGCCTAGTTTGGGATCAGATGGCCGTGTGTAAGTTCTGATAAATTCAAATCATGTCTAAAATTAGCCATGCAAGTTTAATAAAGGATGAAAAGCTTCAGCTTATTATTTTGTTAATGAATGATTTACTTTTGCATTATTGATTTTGTATACATAAATTTGCATTTTTATTTCACTCCATTTGCAACTAGAATTCTACAGGAAATACGAAATACCCTTCGTACAAATTAATAGCCAAATAAATGATTATCTCCAACTTTATATAAGTGTGTACGATATTAACCAAAAAAGACTACAAACTAATTATATAAATAAACAAAAACCCAGCTTGATAATCCCCGGGCGCGCCATTTAAAGACAACGATATAAATTTCCTCCTAACATGGCAACATCTTTAATGCTGAAGGTTAGTTTGCAAACCAGAATATACTATGATTTTAACAAACGTATTATCTCTAACCTTGGCCCTGTTTCATGTTAAACAAATGGTTTTTACCTTATATCATACTCAGGTCCGCCCGCGGCCTTGCCCGCGTTGTATGTAAATAAAAATTAGCCCATGTTTCATTCTTAACTATAATCTATCTCTGTGCCAAATTTCGTTCAGATCCGTTTAGTAGTTTTTGCGTGAAGGAGTAACAAACTATCCTCACAAACTTTCGCATTCGTAATATTACTAGTAGTATCATTTTCATACGACATCATGATACTGTATTTTTCTCATTTAGGTATTGTGGTCGACACGCCGAAACACATTGTCGTTGTAACGGTCACATTGTCCTACAATGTGCGTGGTACTATAACGTTACCTGAGGTACCGTGGACACTGCTTCCTTTTTATCCCTGTTAGCTATCATAATTGAGAAATTTTGTAAATGATAAACTTGGACGTTTCATCCAAAGAAAAACTCACAAAAAATTTGCTTCGTAGTAAACATATGAAAAAAATTTACCGGAGATTTGAATTTATAGTTACAATTGCGTAAGAGTAACATTTTAAAATTAACAATAAAAACGAAAAATTAGGTGAAGAACAAATTTCACCGTATTTCTATATGTTCTATATGGTCGATAAATATATGAAAAAATTACCAAAATTTGCACTGAACATCTGATTTGAAATAAAATGAAAACTATTTAATTCGTTTTAGGAACCAATAGCTCAAATAATGAAAATCAAAAGTTAACAATACAAAGTCCTACATCAAAATAGTAATTAGCAACGGAAAACAAAAAGATTGCCAAGAGGCAGAACGATATTCTTACTCTTCCTCAGTGTCTCTTAAGATTTTAAATACTCTATGACCTAAAAAAACTTACCCTGAAAGTAGGCCGCCAGCCCAATGGTCTAACCAGCGCCGCGTGGAAGGTGCAGTAGTTGATGAGCGCGTACGACGCCAGGTAGAAGTTGGATATGAGAGGCGCTATCGTATTCAGGTCGGCTGGAAATCAAATTATCATCGTTGTTATTTATGACCTGGAAAAAGACCTGGTCATAATAACCTGTCTTATCTAGTTTTGGACCAAACCCAAATCCCAATGCTGGGATCGTTAAGTTGGCAGATTAATCCATCAGCATTTAACTGCAAGGGCAATGCATTTTCCTATGATTGGATAAGATAAAGTAATTTTTTTATGAAACATTGCTTATGCTTTAGATATTTTACGGTCTTTATTGTCACGTGAAACTTGAAATAGGTGCAATGTATGGTGGGACTTTTTATTAATTTAGTTTAGTAACAAGACTACCCACCTAATGGAGAGTTTGGCGTCGTCTCTGAAGTTACCAATATCTCAGAGAAATCAAAAATCCTCTTAGACTTAGAAGATCAGTATTACTGATAAATAATTCGTCAATAAAGAATGAACGGTTTCACCCTGTCCAAATTATAATGAGTCAGGTAGCGGCCGATTCAAGCAAGAAGGTAACCAATTCATGAGTTGTAAAGGATGACGCTTTCTGCAGCCCGGAGTCTTTATGAACAATGTTCGTGGAAAATTTTCAAATTGACTTTGAAATTACTGTCATAAGTCATCAAAATTATTTATTGAACAATTTAATAATCAAAACGGACTCACCGATGAGCAAAAAGATGAGAGCTACGATAAACGTGAGCACGTATCCGCGGTAGGGCTCCCCGTTGCGGCCGTAGGGCTTCGAGAAGAAAATGAGGCCTGGGTAAATGCGGTCGACGCCAAGCGCCTGCACGAGCCGCGGCACAGACAGCAGGTTGGTAAGCGCAGTGGACAGCGTGGCGGCCCAGCAGCCCGCGTAGATGAACGGGCCCCATGCTGACATTAACTGCATCACCTGGCAAGAGATGATTAAGGTTTGAAGTGCATAAGCGTGCCACCCACATACCAAGCCAGTGTCATTTCAAGCATCAGGAATAAGTGATTGAAGAAGTTGTTGAGCAAGAATGGGCATCTGTCTTCAGAGCTTTTAAACTCCAGCTGAACTCAGAAAAGTGGTTTACAAAAATGATTATCATAACCACCATTTGTCCAAAAGATGGCCTCGGGTAATTTTGCCTTCTTTTCAAAGGGATTAAGGCCATTTGAAAAATAAAACCCATTTAAAGTCACGGAAACCAAGACACTTTTACTTCCCAGTTTATATTCAGACTGTCAACAAATGCTTTCACTGACACGTGTATAAAATTTACGACACTTTATACCGTACAATGGGGTGACGAGGTGATTTGTGGAACAGCTTCATTCATTTAATAACATTATTGTCTTCCACTCCCCAATGTTTTTAACCAAAATTAAAAAATACTTACAGAATAGCTGTTATGGAGTCCAAATTCACATCCCTGTGAAGTGTTGCGACAGTTCAGAACTCCTTCGTAGCTGATGAGGGTCTTGTTATCATAAACCAGGTCGGTAATGTTTCCACTGGCGTCCCTCAGGGCAGCGCCTCCAGCGAACAACACCATGAGCGCATAGCTTAACATAGATATCAGCAGTGCTAGCAGAGTGCCTTTTGGAATTGCCGATGCAGGGTCCTACGAATAATCATAATGTATATTATATCTCAATAATTAAATAAAAATAGGCCCGGGAGTGGCGGCCCGGTCAGAGTGGCGCAAATTAGGAGAGGCAACTCTAGGGATGCATTCCTTGTTTAGAACAAAGTAATAGGGCCATTTATACATTTGGAATTGCCACACATCTGCAAACGTGGGAAGAAGGGGATAGAAGAGAAGCAGTATATCTTTTAAGCGACCACAGTAAATAATGACACTTACAGACCTCACAAACCCAAAAGATGCCAATATATGTATGTACATATTTTTCAGGACGTGTAACGGGACAAGTATGGGGAGAAAGACGAAAACTTCTTTGACCATAATGTAATTTTGATATATATAAACTTGTATATATACAAGTTTATTTCGATATCAAATTATTTTAATTTAAAAAAGATGGGACGACCAATATACTGTTAAATGCAAAACATCGTATACGAACGTAATTGCAAAAGCTCTCTAAATATAGAAATGACTCATCGCTCGCTCATGGAACAGAATTATTGCCAAATTGATTCGATACTCCGCCATTATTACTAACATTCCCAATTTCAAAAATGGTGGGTTAAACAAATTGACTGTGCACACATCATTTGATTTGTTTCAATTATTTGTGATGTTTTTATGTCGTGTTTTAGTCATCAATTTATTGTTCACATGTCGCATCGCAAAATAGTCATCATTGCCAATTTACTATACTGATTATTTGCCATAACCAGCTCCTAACACATGAATCAATACGGTGCTTGCTAATACATTATGTGTGTTATTGTTACATATATATCTCCTGCAAATACTAGTTGTAGTTCGTTATTAGTCATGTTTACTTTTATTCTCCTTGATTATACCATAGATAAAATATTACGTTTAGAAATTAATTATTAATTAAGATACTGCGCTTTTACCATCAAAGACTATGTCGCCACTTATCATCAGGTGGATTTCGTAGTCAAGCGTATTTTATTGAATATAAAAAAAATTAAGATCGAATAACCCTTCTTACTCACAATTTATAATTATTCCTATAAACTTCTACCCTTCTGATGCTGAAGTATTGTTCGCTACTAATTCCATAAAAAATACATTATCCTCCTAAGGTTTACTAAGGCGTAAATAAATATAAGAGTACATCCTGCATTCCTAGACGCCCGAAGACGATTTATTTGACAATGGGTTTTGAGATACCGATTACTTTTGTATTGAAAATGAAGATCAAGAGGTAAGTTCAACCCATAAATGGCTTCGGAGCCTGGGTCTCTCCTCGTAACTCAGGAGGCCATCATCATCTGGTTCTAATGCACTAATAACCACTGGAGCAGAGTGCTGGTATACGCTCTAGATGTCCTATGTTATTAGAGGAGATACCTGTGTTTATTAGCGGGTCATAAAAGGGTTAAAAGCATCCTATGCTGCGTATACTGCAAACCCGTTCACATGTCTAAAAATATATATAAAATTTATCGTACCTAATCTAAATTGTAAGCTAAAAACTAAATGTTTAATGCGATAAAACTGGGAGTGCATAGAGTTTCCTTGGAGCTTTGAGGAAATGTAACACAAACATTTTTTTATAGCGCTGAGCGGCCAACGCTCGCGTCAGGGAGGCCGTGTCGAATGGTCGGCAAACATCGGCTTCCGTGTAATATTACCGAAACTTTAGCCCAATTTTAGTTCATTTTTATTCATTGAATACAGTTTAACACTTTATACCTGGTAAACAGTCTTGTTTGGCACCATGCTGTATGTTAAATATTATTTTATATTATATTCAATAAATTACTAGTAAATTACTCTCTAATCAATAAACAATTAACCAACTTGTTCATGATAAGAAAAACAGATGGCTCTGTAACTTTAAAGATTTTATGTAGTTGTGTATCTACACACATTTTTCCGAAAATGAAATCATGATTAATCTATCACTTCCAAAATTATAACCTAAAAAACTGAACCCGAATTTCATTGTAAATACGAACTACTACGAATATTATAAATGCGAAAGTTTGTGAGGATGAATGGATGTTTGTCACTCCTTCAGGGAAAAACTACTCATCGGAGTTAATTAAAATTTGGTACAGGGATAGATAACCTCGAAAAACATAGATATTTTTTTATTAACATACCACACGGGCGAAGCTGCGGGCGGAAACTAGTCAAATATGAATATATTCATGTGGGTATACTATATTCAGTACAAGATAAAGAAACATCTACTTATTTGCAAATGAGATTTACATAAACAATGAGAAATATTATTAGATTATATTAAAGATAGATATAGTGAGTTGAAGATTCAACGGTAGTTTCGTGTCGTTACATATAAGTCAAGGAGCATTTTTATCTTTTCTTTAGCTTTTTAATTGTTAGTTTAGTAAATATGTTATGATAAGTTATGTCAATATACAAAATTTATTTTGTTTATTATATTTACATATAAAATATTATAATTTATTGTCGTATGTTATGTAGGAAACCAATGAGAAACTTTCAGCAAAATCGGCGTTTTTCGATGTCATTAAGTAAATAGGAAAATGCATATTTTAGAAGGAAATATCTAAAATACGCATTTTCCGATGTACTACCTTTTTAAAATACATTTTTTAGATATTTCCTTCTAAAATATGCATTTTCTGATTTATTCCTGGGTCTTTTAAAATCATTACAGGTCTATGGAATTTTTTTTTTGATTTGGGAATTAATTTGGGGATTGTTTAACTTTAAAATTATCATTTATGTCAAAGTCATGTGTTTTGTGGTGTAACTATAGAGTGACATGACTGGCAAACCCCCACCTGACGGGGTCCCCGGCTTGAGAGGCTGCAACCTCAGAAATGACCTAACATTAAAAATCAAATTCGTAAAAAAATAAATTTTATAAGAATTCTTAATATCAATTAAAGTAACAAATTTATACATAAAAGGGACCCAATACTACTCTTGGGATGCTATCTTAATTATTAAAATTAAATTAAAATTGGTCTAAAAATATAGTAACGCTATTGCTTGTAATACCTCTTCGTCTCTTTAAACTAAACAGTTAATTCTGGAAATCAAGAAACAATCATAAGAGTAGAATATATATTAATTTTGAAGGAGAATTGTTTTTGAGCTATTGTTATTGGCTATTGAGCAATGTATTGAGTTTAACGAGGTATTACGTCAAGTTCAAGTATCGAATACCGAATACGTGAATGTGGGGTTCAGGTGACTTCGCTGTTTTTTTACCTTTAAATCTCCAGAGATGTTGGCGCCCGCCTGTATACCGGTGACGGAGGGGAAGAAAATAGCAAACACGCTGAAAAAGTCTTGATACTTGCCCTCGCTGAACGTGTAGTCGTCGGCTATGTTCTTCGCGAACGTCGACGCTGGTAAATAATTTTATAAATTGAATTCAAAGTGTTCCTTAAAGAACAATTAGTAAACAAGAATTATTAAAAACACAAGCAAATACAGCAAAAATAAGTCTTAATACAAAAATACAGATAAAATTACTATATTGTTACTCGTTGAGAAGTTCCAATCCTGAACGGAGTATCAGGTCACGCTTGTCATAAAAATGCATTGTCATCAAGACGGGAGGTCTGTGCAAAATTTCAACTCCGTAGTGTAAGAGGAAGTGGGTCTAATTAAGCTTGAAATATTTTAATCGAACACTTAATAAACTAATATAAAAATATATTAACATAACAATATACAAACATAACATCTGCAAGTTAAATAAAAGCTCGTAAAAGATATCAGTAGCGAATTTACTCAGTAGGCTAAAGTAGGCTTCAGCCTAGGGCTACAGACTTTAGATAAATTTGCAGTTCGATTATATCTGGCTTTGCATACCTTATTAATGGCATGATTGATCTTTCATTAGCCTAGAAATACACCCAAAAACTATTATAAATGACCATACCATCTTACAAAATTTCAACGAAATGACGTCATTATCAGTACCATGAACAGTTATGTCGCAAATGTATATCTGTTCTTCGATTATGGGTGTATTTGTGTTGTATGATTTGGGAATCAGGAAATCACAGTATGAGCGTATATGAATTCACACGCAGCCTGTGCAATAAAACTGATACAATACTGCTGACTTTCAGTGCAGTCCACTTTTAAAATCTGATATAATAAAATACTCACTGCTAAATCCAACGAATCCATGGGCAATTTCACTGTCACTTTTCGGTCCCATCAACGTCCCCACTATGAAATCCACTATTGCTCCCACAATAATGGCGATGAGGAAATTCTGTTAAGAAAAAATATTTTAATGTAAGTAAAGTGCTTCTAGCACAGACTTGGTCGGCTGATGAACCATAAGTGTCCCACTGCTGGGCTCAGATCTCCTCTGGCAATGGGTACCATGCTGATTAATTAGATTGATGGATTTAACATAAAATTGAGATCTTTTTGGGGTTCGATGTTAAGGTTTCTTCACGATATTTTCTCCATCAAAGACCCAGTCCGTAAATTTCGTATAGAGGCTTTGAGACAAATGTTTTTTCTTTTATCGTTCTCGCCAAACGTCAATTCAAAAATATATGCAAATGGTATTTAAAAATGGAGAGACGAACGCCATATTTTTCTGCATCAAACATATACATTTTTGAACTAGCTGTTATATTAGTGTCTATGGTGAGAGGATAGTCTGTGGTAACATGGATGCTGGATTGGATTGCAGGAGAACAATGTAATTGTGTTCAAGAAATTACTGTAATCTGTAATTTAAGAAGATAGAACAATAAAGTTAAACACAGAAGTTTATGTTTCATTCTTCTACACTAGCGTATTTAGATTAACATATATCTTTATAGGAATGTACGACCCTTGGTGATAAACAAGTGAGTTTATTAGCTAAGTTGCGAGGTAGTCCAACACTTTAACAGTAAGACTTCGTTGAAACGATGCCAATTACTTCCATTACGTTAATCAAATAATGGATTCGCCTGCCCATCAATCCTGCTGGTCTTTTAGAGTTTAGTCGTGTTAAAAGCTATGTTGTACAAATTCTAGGTATTTTTTTACGAAAACAAGACCCTGGGGAATGAAATGTATTTTATAGCAGACTAGGACTTGCCCTAGCTTCGCTTTGGAAGAGTTGTCCAGTGGATTTAGAGTTGCTATGATAATTTTAACCTATTATCCCACGGGAACAAAGAAGTTTTTATCCTGTGGGAACAAAGCTATTTCATGGGATAAAATCAATCCTATAACCATTCTCGGGTTTTAAACTGTGATATGAGAACTTTCATCTCTGTTCAGTGATGTTTGCTCGAAGCTCGAACAGACAGACAGACAATAAATCCAAAAAAATGTTTTGGTCTCTATATCGATTAAAAAGCCTACCTGCATCAAAATTTTCAAAAAATATTGAATATACAGAATTGAACCTGTTACAGTTTTGTTATTAGAATAGGTTCTAGCTGATATTTGTGTGAAAGCAGTCAGTCAAAAATGACGAAGTTTTCTACAGTTTCATCTCCTATATACACTAAGGGACTGAATTATCAAGGGTTATCCGAGATTTTCAAACTGTGTAAACTAGGATTTTTTATTATATTTTATCTTTAATTTCGCTTCCATTTGCTTGACAACGACTTAAACAATTCATTCATACTTTTTTATCTCCTACGTTGTATAAATTTTCACGATACAAAAAATATTTGGGCAGAAGAGAAAATTTCTGTTGCTGAAACAATATATCTATCAGGTAAACTAGCAACAAATAATTGTTTATTTTTATATGAAAAATCTTCGACTAAAACAAACCTACATATATTGGTCTGTGAAGAACTCAAGCTAGCTTAGTAACATTACCAATTGTTTGCACTATCTGTATTAGCTCATTGAATGAAAAATGTTGCGGAGTTATTCATCCGAATCCATACTAAAAGATAGTAGAAGTTGTAAATGGATACTCAGTGAATTATTTTAAAAATCTTATCATAATAAAACAAGAAAATTTGTACGAAAAACTAGACGATTCAATTACAAATGTACCCAAACTTAGTGATAGGAATAAACGAAAGAATTTAATTCGTCATTATACAAAGTGGTTTAAAAAAATTTGTTATGCAATAAAAAAGTACTGAATAATCTAGTAACAAAGTGCGTAAGTAGAAAAAGATTTTCACTGAACGCTTGTTATGTTCAAGTCAGGGATGTATCCTTTTCTTTTTGTTCGTAGTTCCCGGGGTATCATTAAAATATGTAGATCTACATATGTATGACATCATTACGTGGCTACTTTGACTAGAATTCTCAGTACAAGATTTTGGTACCAAAATGATATCGAAGGAAATGGTGATGCGTACCAACGCGCGCCGGGTACAGCTAGTACATAATAATATGTAATTACAAGAGTAGTGTTTTTCAAAAATAATTATAACAATAATTTTAAGCCAGCCGTACCGCAGCCATGACGTCGCGATAGTAGTATACAATAGAATGGTATCAGTAGGTACTCGAGTACAAGTTGTTTACAGACAGTGTGAGGTCAATTGGGGCTGAGCAACCCTTATCAAACCCCCCCCCCCATCCCCCTTCCCCCTCCGCTCGCCGCGGGGCGCGGGCGGTCATTTGTGGAATTCACTCGCCGAATTGATATTATTTTTATTGACGGATGAACTACGTGGTATTATGGTAACGTAAAGACGAAAAGACAAGTGATCGTCCAGTGGTCGTGCTCGAACAGGTTCTAGATTAAAAAACTGAAGGTACCTATAATTTTTAAAAGTTATGTGGGTTAGAAGTATATTATGAAATGCTTCGCTAAGGAAAATATCGCGAGGGACGTACTCATGAGAGTTGCCCATAAAGTTCCCATCGGTGTGTCAAGTCCCAGGTCCATCCTTACACCGGGGATACCCTCCGGTACGGACGCCACGCTCCGCTTCATCCTATATATTACGTACCACAAAGGATTGGAATAAGTTGTAGCATCTGTGTTTCCGCTCAAATACAATGTAGGTGTCTTCAAGACAAGAGTGTATAAGCGTCTTCTAAGTTAATGCGCTTTATCTTAGTCTTAGATGTTGGGCGCACTAACTTAGTAAATGCCTATTCACTCTTCTCTTGAAGGCTCCTACATCATAGGTGGGCGGGAACACCGGTGTCAGGTTATTCCTTTGCTGTACGGATAAAGAAAGACCTGGAGAACCGTGACGTTCGGACCGGTGGGATGTTAACGACATAAGGGTGGCCGTACGCCGTTTTATACGATGGAGGAAGGGTGACGGAGGAATGATATCGAATATGTCCTGAGCACACTCACCAAAATGTACTCTATAAGAAGTATTATTGTGATTGACATATACAACACACCTGTGCCTTACTCTCCCAGTCCATCCCTACAGCACATATGATGCACATGACGAGCAGGGCAACAGCCCCCACGACTCGCACGTCGTTCAGCTGACTGCCGGTGAAGGCAGGGATACCCAGGGAGCGGAGTAGGTCGTTGAGGGAGTCGCAGAAACCGATGGTGTTCATACTGGCCGCTACTGCGTTGGCGAACGCGAAGATTATACCGACTGACGCGCCGAACTCCGGGCCGAGCGATCTTGATATTATATAGTAGATTCCACCTAAAGAAAAAAATCTTGTACATGAAAATGTTATTAAATATGAGATATTGTACTAATTTTACGTACCTTACTGTAAATTACATAATAATAATAAATAAATATCTTTGGACAACTCACAAACGGCCACCTCACCCCAAACTAAGCCTTTATTTATACTATGGTGATCAAACAACTGATAAATATACATAAATAGTGTTAAATACATATTTATATAGATATTTACACCCAGACACACAAAACAAACCTAACAAAAATGTTTGACCTGGGTGAGAATGGAACCCACGACCTTCGGCGTAGGAAACAGTTCACTAACCACTAGACCAACTGGCCTGTCAAAAAAGTAATTGGACTGATATTTTTTTTATTTTTTAAGCAGACAAACGAGCAGATGCGTCACCTGATGGAAAGTGATCACCGCAGCTCATGGATTTAGCAACACTAGAGCCGTTGCCAATGCGTTGCCGGCCACGGAGGACCACATGTCATAGCTGTAGGAAATACCGATGTAGGGATTTCGTTCCATAATTTACACGTACGAGGTATAAAATGCCGTGAAAATTCAACCGCAGACGACGTCAGCCAGTGGTGATGGTGAAACTTAGTGTTGCGTCGGCATGTACGATGAAGAAATTCACTACAGGTATTCAATTGGACAGTTCTTCAGAACACACCCCATTGTACAGACGGTAAAAGACGCATAGAGAGCTCACATCATGACGACTGCGTAACCCTAGCGACTCTAAATCGTCTGTAAGTTTGGGATCGTCAAGACGATATATATAATATATGGGTTAATTAAGTTAAACTAATTTCTGCAGCCTTGTAGCCTCAATTAAGAAGAAATGTTGTAAAACGTCACTGATATGTGACGTCACAAATAAATTAGGTCACACTATTACGGGGAATTATACTCGGTTCCAGTTCGATGTGTCTTCTAATTGATCATGTGCCTGAAATAAGGCCAGATACAGATAAAATATAACAAATTTTGAGCATTCCTGTCAAATCATTTTCATTAAGAAAATTTTTAATCTGTTATTTTTCGTATGTGCCTGTATTTAATTGAATGACGAAAAAATATATTTTTTTTAATAAATTGTATTAACCAATTTATGTATTTATTATAACGAACTTCTCTGCATTTTTTTTCGCATACAGCCAGCAGTAACAGTTTACAGAATTACAGAAAGACACTTACTATAAATATAACACTACTTAGAACACACACAAATAAACAACGAACTCACACATCGATAATTGATTAACATTGAACTAGAATACCTCCTTTGACTTCGCCGTTGGTACAAATGGCGCTCATGGACAATGTGGTGATGACGCAGACGATGGCGGAAATAGCGATGATGACCAGCGACCAGCCGATGCCCGACTGCGACACCACCCATGATATCCGAAGAAACAGCATCACCCCCCAGATGTTGAGTAGACATGGTATCAGCACCCCCTAGTAGAATAATTATAACATACTAAATGAAAAGTTCCTGTGTTTTCAATCTCTGTGCCAAAATTCGTCCAGATCGGTTCAGTATTTTTTGCGTGAATGAGTAACAAACCATTCATTCATGCATCTATCCATTCTCACAAACTTTCGCATTTATAATATTAGTAGGATTTTGGTGATCAATCTGCTTGTCTGCCTGTTTATAATATATATATATTTTACAAAATGATTTAGGTAAATTCTAGTGCCGCTAGTGGGCAAAAAACTTAGAAAGCCCAGAGCATACGTGTTGCTCCAGTGCGGTGGAGGTGTTAGTGGCCAACCCAAGTGTCGGAATTGTTTAAGCCGACCGAAGAACATTCTCTCCCTATTTCAACTCCTTCAAGCGTATTTTCGCAAAAAAAGTAGTCTATGAAAACATAACAAAAAATTGTTAAGTTCTATTTTACCTCTTACGAAGTTTCATCAAAATCGGTTGAGTAGTATAGGCGTGAATATGTAACAGACAGAGTTACTTTCGTATTTATAATATTCTTAGGATCTCGTGTGCGTAATAATATATTGTTATCCATATGTCTTACTTGTATCCATCCTAATTTAATCCCATGCGCCGGTGTTGGGGACTTAGTGTCTCTTTGAGCCTCTGCCTTTTCGTCCTGCAACAAACGAAGGAAAATAAAATATCTATTTAGTATAGAAGTACAAATTAATACAAATATAATAAAAGTAGAATCTATATTAATATTATAAAGCTGAAGAGTTTGTTTGTTTGAACGCGCTAATCTCAGGAATTACTGGTCCGGTTTGAAAAAATTTTTCAGTATTAGATAGCTCATTTATCGAGGAAGGCTATAGGCTATGTATTATTACGCTAAGACCAATAGGAGCGGAGCACTAATGAAGAATGTTTCAAATTCGGAGATTTTTTTCCTATTGAAAGCTTCCGATGCGTGCCCTGCATAAACGGTTAAAGTTTTGCAAAAATTATGTATGACAGAAACGAAGTAGCAGGTTAGCCAAAAGTAACTATTCCACGCAGACGAAGTTGCGGTCGGAAGCTAGTATACTATAGAATAGAAAGCAAGCGTCCGGTAAGGGCTAACTGCTGCAGGTTGGCATCGAAGATTCAGTGAAAACTGCATTAA
>DWJZ01001337.1:0-24035 GCA_018249125.1 Asbolis capucinus
AACGGGCTCACCTATCCAAACCAAATGTTTAGGCTTTGTTCGAACTATTTAGTAGATGGTTTATGTGAAGTTTACACAAAATGTGTAGAGTGGTTCTTTTTTATCGCGTTGTTTGTATTTGCAAAGTGGGATTTTATTCTATTCCACGCCGACGAAGTCGTGGGCAGAAGCTAATCATAACATAAAAATTTACTCGAAAGATCCACAATTACAATTTTAGTACTCACTTAGGCAACACCTTGGTCTTAGCCTCGAGGATCTTGACCCACTTCCTTAGCTTCTGGATGAGGTTCTGCAGCTTCATCGCGTTGGGCTGGGAGAAGTCGAAGTCTGCCGTGAACTGGCTCTTCATCTTTTGGAACACTGGGTCCTGGACTGTGGCTTGCGCACGCCGCGCCAGGCTCTCCGAAGCAGCTGAATAGATACCCACACTTGTAAGACTCTTAACAAAAAAAATCAATAAAATGAATCCAACACAGCATCATTTTCTTGTGGAAATAAATAACACTAGATTTACAAATGACAAATTCTTTATCATTTTCAACTCGAAACACGAGTTTCCCTCAGAGTTAAGGTACTGGCAATGAACAAGATTATTACGATTTCACTACCGGCTAATAGCAAAGCTATAACTTTAATAGCAAAGCTATAACTTTTTGGGATTACAACAGTACCTTAGTACCAAACACTTTGAACTTGCGTTCAAGAGATAGAGCCCAGTTAAAGACAGAAATGTGACGGGCAAAAGCAATAATTTATTCTTACTTTTCTATATAATTATAAATTTATAAGGACGCTGGCATATATATCAAACAATTTTCGCAATTGCTTATGTTATAGCATTGTCCTACTAATAAGTCAGTTGAAACAATATGAATTAGTTTGTCCTAAACCTGTACGCAATATTTATGTAATGTAAATCTGCAGAAATCATATATTATCTATCGTGTTAAAATAAGAACCAAGAAGAATATGAAAACTTAAAATTACATTAGGAAAAATGTAGTACCTTACCCTCCTTTCATACATAAGACAGAAAAATATATTAAAAGCATAATTGATACATATTTATAATAAAAATAATATACAATTATAATAGACATAATAGAAAGAATTAGAAAATAATATATAATTAATAAGAAATAAATAATTTTACTTTAACTTTGAATATAATTTCTACTGACATTGTACTAAATATATTATAATCCAACTGTATGTCTGTGCATCCTAACTGTTCCTATATTTTTAATTCTTTAAATGTTTATGTAGGTTGTCAGGAAGAGTTCGCTATTGATAAGACCGCCTAGTTGTACTAATTTCCTTAAAATGTTTCTGTAAACTTAACAATAAAGAGGATTGGTATTGTATTGTATAATAACAGTTGGAAGTTTTTGAATAGGTTATATTGCATACAGGATAAGTACCCAACAAAACATTTATTATTTTACGAGGGAAGGCCCTCGTGTATATTGTTAAAAAGTATCCTGTGTTATTTCAGACTATACCTATGCCAAATTTAATTGAGATCCGTTCAGTACTTTTTGCGTGAAGGAGTAACAAACGTCCATCCACACAAAGTTTATAATATTAGTAGGATTATATAGGTATGGTTACTCAGAATGTATTATTATTAACTAACCCTAGTCATGCGTCACAACATTTAACAAGACCTTATTATAAAACGCTTTATCGCAGTACAAAGAATTGCAAAGCTTAATTGAGTGTGAATAACTACATGTTTCCATAATTGTAAATTCATAGACATGCAATCACAAAATAAAAATATAACATTTGCAATATATTTAACTAAGACCCGCCCGCGGCTTCGCCCGTGTGGAATGTATTTTCTGATTGGCATGGTATTTTTCTAATTTCTCACCAATTATTATCATATTCTAAAACAGTTGAAACAGAACCATTACAAATTACACACTAAAACGTTCCTCGAGAATCGCTCTATCTATATATGATATGAAAATCCGTTTAGCAGATTTTGAATTTATCGCGAACAGATGCAGTAAGTGAAATAAATTTTATAATATGTAGAGATTGTGCCAAAAATTATAACAACATCATTTTTTGTACCCACAATAATAATGCTGCTGCAAGACAGGTGCACTAATATGAGTATGTATGAAAAAAAAATTACCAAAATAAATATACGACATACAGATTGCAACAAAAAGCAAACGAGCAGACAATACTCTCGGTCATAAATCACATAATATTATTCCTACCACTGATGCTTTACGGACTAAGATTATGGGAATTTGTATTTGTCTTAGCCTTTTAATAAAGTGACCGAAACACATACCTAAACGTTCGGTCTTTAAAATTCAGGGGAACAGAGTTGAGTGACAGTTTCATTTCCTACTCGATTATTACGTAACTTTGTATGGGATTGTGGCAAAGCTGTTACCAGCCAGGAAATGGCTTTACTTTCATCCCATACAAAATTTGCATTTACAGTGACCATTTAATATCAATATATCGAGGAAGGAAAACAATAAGGACTCAACTCTTATGAGTTACACTAGACCACTACAACATGTCTTCTGTAGTCGATAATAGGTACGAAGTGCATAGCCACGTATCAACAAAAGTTTCTTTATTTTTTTTCCTATATGCTGGCTAGCCCTCACATTATTCTCATGATAGTAAATGATCACCGTCGCTCGCGAACATTGACACCAGGCTAGGGCTGTCACCGACCAGCGTTAGCAGCACGCGCCGACGACAAAATAATAAGGGAAGCTATCCATCGCTAAAGCAACCGGGGTCAGCATGGGCGTACACTTTTAGGCTTTAGAACACCCCACTAAACTTAGAACAGGAACACCCCATCTGAGTAACGTACCAGTAGCGTAACTATATAGTGTGAAGCCCGTGGCGAATTCGTTGGATGGGGCCCCAAGAAATATAGTCACTTTGAAAAAATCACTGAGTTGATTTCCCAACAGTATTATTATTTTCATTTTAGTTAAATGCCATATTTTCATAATAGTAGTTTAATGTTAACAAGATATTATGTGCATAATTTCTTAAAGTCTTAATTTGTAAGT
This sequence comes from Asbolis capucinus, assembly GCA_018249125.1. NCBI lineage: Eukaryota > Metazoa > Arthropoda > Insecta > Lepidoptera > Hesperiidae > Asbolis > Asbolis capucinus. The sequence goes on from DWJZ01001337.1 coordinate 3,063, forward strand.
TTAATTAATTCATAAGTACTAATTATTTAAAATTTATATTCAATTTTATTGAAAATGTTTGGTCACACCTACACTTGTAGCCCCTCAGGCCGTGCGCCCGTGGCCAAATATTTTGCCATTTGGCCATTTTACCATCCTTGCCACCCTACAGTTACGCCACTGTATCGTTATAGTTGTCGAAATTTTAAATCCAAAAAAGAATATTGGTCCCTCTTCCCTTGGTCTTGGCTGTCTTCTTCCCCCAACCCTGGCCTAGAAGTAGTATACGCCCACACGAACCAACAACAAACATAGCATTAACTACAACAACAACAGCAACAACAACAATGTATGTTCGGCATGATTAACCGTAAAGATGCGGTGCGTTGAGCAACTCACTTATCCCGATGCCGACGCCGAAGGTAGACACAACCTTCTTGACGAAGTTGAGCGTGTGCGGGGTGACGGTCGCGTCGGCGACACCGGCGCGGTGGTGGTAGGCCACCACGTGGCACTTGGCCAGCCCCGCGCGCAGCTGACGCAGCACCTCCTCGTACCAGTTCTCGCGGAACCATACCATCTGTGGGATAGACGTCGCTTGGTCATTGTGTTCTACTGCTGGACTCAGATACAGGCCAAGTGGGGATTAATAGATCGTACACCTTACAGAACTTTACAGAGATTACTTAGTTTTCCAAGATATCGATGACGGAAAACAGTAAGGGCTTATGTTTTCTATATAAAGGCGTAATTGTTATGACTTATTTTAACAAGTTAAGTCCTTAATTCCGTCGTCGATGTATTTTATAACCCAATAAGTTACCTGGTCGACGATCCCCTCGAGCGAGGAGAGGACGGTGGGGTGTATCTCGCGCTGCAGCTGCATGATCTTGGAGCAGCGCCACATGGGCAGCGTGGCCTTGATGGGCCCAGCCTCCGCGCTACCAGCCGCACTAGCTCCACCCTCGCCCGCCTTGCTCGTGCTCGCCTGCTGGATCATTACAATTATAATGAGTCCAGACATTATTGATACACAATCTTGTGTACCCAATTACAATTAAAAACGTGTAAAGTCTCATCGATAAAGTTTCATTAAAGGTTAGTTTTAGTAAGTAACAAAGTCGCGAGGATCTCAATCAAAATATGCCTGTTCCGAATAACACACACGCATCCACATCACACACGCCCATCTGATCCCAAACTGAGCATTACCTTGCACTATGGTGATCATGGTACACACACACACACAAATACACATATGTATATATATCTGTATATTCCTATATATATTTCTGTTCATCACAGAAAAGTTTATTCTGCGTGGGGATCGAACCCACGACGTCCGGTTTAGTCAGATTTACTAATCACTAAACTGTTGGCCAGTCAAACACACTTACAGCTGTTGTACTAGACTGGGGCAAGTTTTCAGCGCTTTTGTGCCTTTCACGCTGCTCGATCTTGAGGGTCAAGTACAGCGTTCGGATGGGGAAATACACCGCTTGCGGATACAGACGACCCACCTGTAAAAGTATATTACACATAGTATTCATTACCTCCTTAACCTCACAGACATTAATGAACAGATTTTATATTTTTTGTGTTCAATAATTTAACTCTTGACGACGAAACCACCTGATAGTAAGTGGCGAAGTAGTCTTTGATGGTAAAACACGCTAACTTAATAAAAGCCTATTAATTCTTGACTTGAAGGCATTTACGTTATAATCAAACGAGAAAACTGACACGGTCAACTTATTTCACTATTTCGTGGAACGAATTATAAAGGACGAAGCGAAACGCCACTTTCGTAGGGGCGGTGTATTTACGACTAATTGATGGATGGCCGCCGCGCGTCGTCTCGTTCGATGGTGGAAGGGGAATGAGGAAATTAACTCATGTAATATCGAGAACGATAAGACGGTGTTTGTGCAGTAGTGTTTTTCATCACTAGACTCACGTGACTGAGGAGGTTCAGGACGACGTTTCCATCGTACTGCACGAGGCAGGCCAGCAGCTGCGGGATCCACGGCAGCCACTGCACGGGCGGCACGCCCACTGAGTACTTGTCTAGCGCATCCGCCAAGCTGTTCTTGTCGTCGTCGAAACTCAACATCCACAACACCTAGAATATCGTTAATATAAATAAATACAACAAAACAAATATCTTTAAACTACTCACTCACGGCCAGTTGAAACGAACCTAAGATTTAGAGTTAGCTAAATGTTATCATCAGTCATCAGACAACAGATAAACATACATACTTCCTACTAATATTATAAATGCGAAAGTTTGTAAGGATGTGTGTTAGTGTGTTTGTTACTCCTTCACGCAAAAACTACTGAACGGATTTAGATGAAACTTTGCAGTTTTATAGCTTAGACATTGGAATAAGAAAATAAGCAACATTTTGAAGAATTTGTTTAAGATTTTTGAAATATTACGAAAATTCGAAAAAATAACTTATTTCCCATCTGGACTGTGTCAATCGATTTAGATAATTCTTTCGAAATACAAGGTAATTATAAATTTGAAAGTTGTATGGATGTGTTTGTCACTTCGTCTAGCATTAACTATTGAGTGGATCTAAATGAAATTTGACACAGGGATAGATTGTGGAATGGAATAACATATAGGTAACGTTTTATCAACATAGCAGGTGAGCGACGCCGTGGGCGGACCCCAGTATATAAATATTTCGAATAAATATGTGAAGATTATAACATATGAATGAGTAAAGCGATAAATGTCAGTAGAAATAAGAATGTGTAACACCTACCGTCATATCGGTATTTAGAATCGCTGTATGTTAATTAATTAAATTAGATAGCTATATTGTAAATTAATTACATCAAAAGCAATGTGTAATTATGCAAAACTTTAAAAAGCAAATTGTATGTTTTATGGTTGAGGCGTTTGAAAAAAAAACAATTAAAAACAAACAAATAAAAATCATTAAAAACAGAAAAATTACTTAATAAACACTGATAACAACATACATACCTTAGCACAGTATTTCCTGGACTTGGACTCATTCTGGTGTCGACAGGCGTGCAGGAAGCAGGTCATAGCCGAGACACCGACGCTGACCTGTCGTGGATCGCGGATGAAGATCTGCTCCAGGTAATCTCCCCACAGCGCCCACGCCTTCACCAGGGTATCATGAAGCTGTACAGCTGCGGCAAACGCCTTGTTCGCATCCTCAGATCTCCCCAGTTGAGCAAGTAACAACCCTTTAAATGCATAAAACTCCGCAGTCATTTCCTTCGTAAAGTATTTAAAGTTCGTGGACTCGATCATATCTAAACCCTCTTGCAACTCGTCTTTCCCTTCCGTCCAGGACATTTGGATGTGACATTTCACCTGCTGCCGAATCTTCTGGAAGCAATCCACTATGGGAACACTCGGAATTGTGTAGATTCGATGCAAAGAATCGAGACAGACGCCAGATAGATTGTGTTTTCTTGCTATCTTGGCGAAATGAATGATGGCCTGCAACAATAAAAAATAATATTTTATTATCACCCACTCATGACAAGCGCACAATATACACATGAAGTGATACACATTAGACACATATAACTATAGACACACATCGTTTCTGTAACATAAAACAACAAGAATAACTATATCTTATACAAAAAAAAAATTCTGTCTTGTAAAATACGGGAAATTTTAAAACCGTGTTTTGAGCCTCGCAAAAGATTGCTGGACCTTCGAAAGCCAGTATGCGGACAAAACTAATTAAAGACAATATTACCATAAAAATACTGTGTAGGTACTGTAAGAATATTTATTTCTTTGATTCGCGTGATTAGTGCTTTGAAAGCTCTTTTCTGTAATACAAAGATCTGTTCTATGTTGACTGCTTTATAAGTATGGTTTTAAATTGTAGCAGGCTTTCTAGAGTATATAACCACTTGCAGCAGAATCACATATTAAGAATATAATGAAGTTTGTTTTCAAATATATGATTTAAAAGATTAATCAAAATTGATAATTGTGTTGTGTGTCATGTAACTTATTCACTACAGAGTTTGGTCATATACAGTAAACAATTTATTGACGTGTACATCAAAAAAACACATATTGTGATCTACCTGAGCACTAGCATGCACTCCAAGCATACTGTGGTTCGAGGCATGGTCGGGCTGCGCGTCATAGTGCGACGCTATGAACTGGTAGTGGTGCTGGCGCCATGTGAAGATGGCACCCCAGTGTGACAGAGGGTCCGCCACCACCGGTAGACGGTTGCGCCACGTCTTCACTATAGCCTTCATGTCATGCAGCGACGTCTGGCGGTTGTGGACGAGACCCTGGCGACACGTCATGTATTCAAATCAGTATTATAACATACATTATCATAAGTCATCATTCATCGGTAAATATAAACATATATTGTAAGCTGGCATCTAGAAAGAAAATAATCCCTAAATGAAATGTTCTATCCAGGGTCTATAAAAATAAATACTAATAAAATCTAGATTTTACCCACAAAGTTAAACATGTCTCTCCTGCCTGTTACACCAATTATTCTCATATGCATTTTTTATAAGTATTATTTGACTTATCTAAAATTGCTCGTTTTTTAGTATTAGTCATATCTTACTCACACACGTACGCACGCACGCTCCTAAGCACGCACCCACTCACCGTGTGTATCTGTGCAGCCTCGCTGAGCTCCATGAGCTGCTGCGCGGCCCGCAGCAGCGGTAGGTGTGCATGGCCGACGAGCCGCGGCAGACGGCGCCATTCGCGCAGACACTGCGCTGCCGCCGCCTCCGCGTGTCGCTCCACGCCGCCCAGCTGCTGCTCGCCACCCGCACAGATGCACAGGTAGCCGCGGTACAGGTTCACAAGCCACGCTGGGACCATTACAAATTCAAATTAGCCTTCAAGCTAATACATAGCGCCCCACTACTCTGCATGAATCTCTTCTTATAACTGAGAAGACCTAGATCGTACACCACCACATTACTAGCACGTGTGTAGGTGAAGTGTACATTGAAATTACAAGGATTAAATACGAGCAGTAAACCTAATAAAATTGAAAAAGGACCTGTGACATACTGACCTAAAAGCACTAATAAGTAATATCATAAAATAGTACCCCGCCATGTCTGTTCAGACACGATTAACTCACAAATTAAGAAACAGTTTACAATTTACACCAACGCATAGAACAATGTGTAAAATAGTTACAGGTGCATAACTTATGAAGTTAAATTACATAAAGCAGATAAAAATAATCATGTATTCTGAAAGAACATGACTTTCTGGAATGTTAAAACTTTTGGAAATTTTGCCGAAGCGAACCAAGGGCAAACAATAGTAAAATATAAAAATTCTTACCTAGTTCCTTCGGACAATTATATTCCACTTCAGCTAAAGCATCCTTCATGGTGGGCCAATTAGGATTTCTCCAAGAGCTCTCTAGGATTAGGAATGGATCCCTAACGCTTCTAGTCAGGCCGAGCTCCAACAACGAGTCCCACTGATTCAATTCTTTAGCACACTTGATCCAATGTTGTGTCCACAGAGTGCACTCCTTATGCATGTTGTATGAGGACGGATTTGCGTTGTATTCTTGTTTCAATTTAGCCATAGCTACATCGTACGCCGCCTGCAAAAAGTACATATTATAATTATATTTTAATAAGCATTATATAGCAACCGAAAGTTACTTTAATTTAACATAATTATGGTATGGTGAATTGTACTTTCATGTTTACTGGAAGATAAATATATCTAAACCTTTTTGAGTAATATAATACTCCTTACACTCTATTTAGACTTACTACTATTGATTCCTGTTTGTATCACTAAGCTATTTGTAAAGATTTTTTTTGCCGTTACACTTATCGTCGCTATATCTTTACTATTAGCTACATAAATAAATTATTAATTGGGTACACAACTGAGTGCAGTAACTATTGAGCTTCATGTCCATTTGTTAAGAGTATAGTTATACAATACAAACATCTGACCTGAGCCTGCTCGAAGAACCCTTGCTGTTCGTAAGCGATGGCGACGTTGGTCTCGCGGTAGCGCGCATGTTTCTGCCATAGGCCGGACCACATGTCTTCCTCTTGCAGCAGCTCATACATATCGCTCAGGGAGTCCAGAATCTCCTGCAATCCAAAACTTATATAAAGCGAGTAGTAGTAGACCTGGCTTCGCTTCGATATAGCAATTTTTTTTAATTGACATAATACTTTTTCATTTCTTAATCAATCAATCAATAAATTAAATAAAAAAGTTTAACCAAGAACGGTTAAAACACAGAAGAATAGATAAAGAGATAATAATTCAAACTATCGTTATTTTGGACGGTATTTTTTACTTAAATATCTAGGTATAATTTCCTAATATTCTATAATTTTCCATGTCCACATTTTCTAAAGATGTTTTTACTAAATGTCATGATTGTTGTTCTCTGTAAACTTTTTGGGATACAAGAGGAGGGGTATAAGATGTCAGAGTCGTTGTTTTTATTTTTATTGTATCTTGATGTATGATAATTTTTAAATGTACGTACCGTGGGAGTTGTAGTCTCGGTGTCGTAGTCATATATCTCAAGAGCTTCGCGGTTGTTGCGGCCACTTACTTGATCTATGGCCATTTGCTCCAAATTTAGTGTCATACGATGCCATAAGTTATGTGTTTTTCCTAGGTATTTCATCATAGGCCTGTTACAAATTAATACAATTCAATATACATTTTACACACAATATTTTGTTTTCTCAAGAAAACTATATAACAAATATGTAAAATATACTGCAAGTACATACGGTTTTATAACAACAGGTGGATTGCATCTTGCTAACGCCTCAATAAACGTGTTCAGAGCGCTTAGAGGCTGATCTCGTTGAATCACGTGGACTCCTGATATGATGAATGGAACTACTTCATTCATCATTGTCTAAAACAACATAAAAAAGTTATGAAAAATAAAGTCATTTAAATCAAGAAATTGTAAGCTGAAATTCAATGGGATTTCGTTACCGTTTACATATCCGCTATATCGGTTACATACTTGTAAAATGATTGTTTTCCAACATATCAGAATCGGTGACATTACTTAGCCGATAAATTCTGACCGTATAAATATTTTTTATTTTATATAAATCAAAGTCTTCAAAATAAACCCTAATTTCCTTAAAATGTAGATAGTAAATTATTATTATACAAATGTTGGTCCGATTAAATATCTGTATCGTTACGGTAATAGGCCGTAATTAAATCAACCGAGCAGACTACTTGCCGTAATCAAAGTCGATAATAGTTCCTGAAATCTCTCCGCAGTACAGAATTTGCGTAGATTCCATAGTACTAAGCGATATAAATAACCGTTACCAAGTCTTAGTGCGGCTTAATATTATAAATGTGAAAGGTTGCGAACATGTTTGGATGTTTGGATATTAGGATTTTATCTTGATTGTAGATTTCCCTGGGATGGAGCATGTTAAACGAATTACGATAAAAATTGGCACAGAGATACATTATAAATATGGAAAACATAGGCTACTCTTTTAAACACTTGACGCAAGCGAAGCCCCGGGAAGAAACTAGTAGTACGTACCGCGAGCTGTCTGTCGTCAAGTGTGGCCCAGAGCGCAGGCACGAGCCGCAGCCACAGGCGGTGCGCGAGCGCGTCGTCCATGTGCGCGAGCTGCGCGGCCGCCGCCACCAGCTGCTCGGTACGCACGCGCCGCGCCAGCTCCACGAACTCGCACTGCTTGTTGAGGATCTGCTGCAGGGCGCGTTGTCTGCCACAGACATTACGATGCAGGTAAAATTTAGGGTATTAAATAATTAATAAGTTTTTTTAAATCTAACTACTTATATTTTTAGTACCTACTACAAAACAACACATAAAAGCATGTGAAAAAGAAATCAGAAAATTAAACAACATTTGCGCGCAATCAATTTTTTCAGTTACATTGTTAAACTTGTTTATAGCGTTTAATAATTTATTGGTTATTTTATTTAAAGACTAAATTATGTATATACTTTTGTGTAGAGTGAATTTTAAAGAGAGTGAGAGTTTTAGATGAGTGTAAGACTGATAAATAAACGAGAAGAATGAACGAAGACAGGGACGTATTGCGTCGAATAAAATTTGGATCAAGGCAAGAAAAGATAATGATGACAATTTACTAGTTAGCAGTACTGGTAATATTAATTAGGTATAAGATGTAAACAATTTCACTTACCTATTAGGTGCAACCTTCAACACCTCCTCTTTCTGACTTGAGTTAGAATCCAAGTCCATATCCAACACATCTGGGTCCAAAGAGTCACTAAAGCCATCTGAGGACTCCTCCTTTATATTGCTGGGTACAACCAGTGACTTACGTTCCTCCAAATCTGCCCAGTTGATGACCGCTGATATGTTTGGAAGCAGGTATTTCGAATTTGACATACGGATTTGTGTGCCTGAAAATATTAATCTTACATTTTATAAACAATTTAAAAGAATGCATACTATATCCAAAAGTAAAAAAACTGCTATCAGTTTTTTTACTTTTAACCCTATGGTTAATGACTTTTCTATTTATTTAATTTGTAACGATATATAGCAGATTATTAATGGCTCTTTTCAACCTCTACGCCACGGTGGTCCCCGTCCCCCAAAGAACTATTCGGACTATTTTGACCCCCTGTAACTTTGTTGTGGAAAAATATAGTATCCAATTTTTTTTTTATTTACCATTCAGTTGCAGTGACGTTTCCACCCTATTTGACAACTATATACGTGACTTTCCGAGACTTGCGCATTTTTTGAACATACTATATTTTTGATGGGTTTATTTCCGCAATCCTTAAGTTTCCGAAACTTGGCAACCCTAATCTACCAACAAACTTATCCAGAAATCATAAATGTATAGGTCATATAAACAGCGGTAATATATTAAAGTACTCACTGGAGACACAAGTGACGAGCAGCAGCTCGAGACACTGCTTGATCCAGTAGTGTTGTCCGATGTGCTCCCAGTTCTGCGAGCAGACGATATAAAGCAGCCGGTCGAAGATGCGTCGGCGCACGCTCTGATCGTACACCTCGAAGAACTTTGCACGAATATTCGGTTGCGTACAACGCAACCCGGCGAGGAACGCTGGCTCTAGCTTCATCGATAGTTCCGTCATCTTCAAATGCTCGTCCCTAAATTTACATAATGGAACGATTGATTAACTTGCATAACAAAAGAAGTTTTGAAAGCCCTAAATAATGGATGCTCTAGTCTAGGCTTTGACAGTGGTGAGAAGAGAGAGACCTGTGCTCATTTAATTTATTTTCAACATGTTGAAATCAGTTATAGAATATCAGCAATTTTTTTTTTATTATTAAAGTTTTCAATGTTGATTTTATTATGCTTCTGAATTAGAAGCTTATAGTAATTTGTTAGTTCTATATGGGAAATAAATAATTTGCAAGCATTAAGCCAACTAGTCATAATCAGGAAACAATGTAACACTGAAACCGCTACAATACCTATACACAAAGTTTATGATATCCAGGAATTGCGCGTTGAGTTCCTGGTCTTCCGGGAACCTTTTCTCGACGTATTGCATCAGCTTCACCAGCAGGATACTCTTCTCCCTTAGAGAGGGTCCTGCTGCAGCGCTCGTGCTTGCTGCATTCGCGCGGTTCTTCACCCATTCCTCCACCATGCGAGTAATCGCTCTCATGACCTGTGAATAAGAGTGATTCTTTGATGAAGGATTCTGAAGTAAAGAGTGAAATAAAACCAAACTTCTGTTTCAAAGTTTTTTAGTGAAGTAGAGATTAAGGTAAAAAGTCTATTTTTTTTACCTCAGATAAGTTAATGCTTACCATAGATCTTACCTAATGGTATCATCACAATGATGTAATATCTAAGATGTAATAATATGTTTTATAACCATCACATATTCTAAATTCAATATAGGAAATATTAAAGTATAGCTTTAGAAATTTTACGTTTGATGTTTTGGTAATATATTTGTATTTGAAAAAAGCTATAAAATTTAATTAAGCTACAAAAATATTTACCTTGGCATCTGTAGTTTTCTCAATGAGTCCAACAAGAACTGTACCAATGAAAGTCTTTCTTGTATCCACAGGCATTACTGAGACTCGTGCTTTCAACAAATCCAATGCAAGTATCTGTCAAAAAAAATAGTTTATAATAAAGTAATACATTCTAAACTTAAATTTTCACCATAATTTTCTTTGTTACACATTTTTGTTATAAAATTTTATTGTGTATTATTTTAAGCAAATGCATCATATTAAGGTTTTAAAGTCTAAGTAACAAAGCATCGAAAAACTTTCAACCATTTTCAGTATAAGCACAGCTTCACATTGTTTCATCGGGCGCTGTTCGCCTTTTGGTTCGAAAGCGTACATTAAACCCAATTGTGTTCCCTGTGCTTACGACTCGTGACGTTAACTACAATAGTTTCAATCATCATCATCATGTACAGAGCCTTATACAACACACTAACCAGTAGATCCGAGGTAGTAGCATCAGGGTTGGGCGCGACGTGGTCCCTCGCCATTCGCTGCAGCACCCTCATTAGCGGCAGCAGCAGGCGGTCAACGTACCCGGCGCTGGCCGAGCAGCAGGCCTTCAGCATCATGAGCGGCCCGAGCAGCGCGCCCGTGCCGCTGCCGGCCGCTGACTTCTCGTACGCCGCGAGACCTTCGAACGCGTACTTGCTTACGCACGCGTATAACGTCTCCAGTTCCTCGTACTGTTGGGGAAATACACTTATTGATTTACAACAAAATTTTGATTAACAAATTAAAGTTAAAATCTGTTTACCTAATGATTAAATTAATAGTGTTTTTTTTATAATTCTGTTAATGTGCGTTTTTGGAATGTATACAATAAAATAAATACTGTTTCAGCATTACTTTGAGTTCCGAGGGGTACGAACATGAATATATGAAATGACTGGAAACCGATTCCGCGGCCCGTACAGTCGCTTCATCAATACCAATCAGGTGTATCATATGTATAACTTACTTAAATCAGGTAATTTCACTTTAGTAATTTAAAGAAAATAATACATCATGTATCTTCTTTAAAGCTTAGTATGTGCAATCCCAGCTTACCTTAGCAGCCTGTGAAGTAGTATTAGGCTCGGTGGGGAAAAGCGCAGTGAGCTTCGACAGCAGGTTATGCGTGAGACGGACGATCTTAGCATTGGTGGAGGCGACGCAGGCGGCCAGCCCGCGCTGCAGCGGCTTCACCGCCGCCAGACTCTGTTCGCGCCGCAGGACACCCAGCAAGTACACTAGAAGCTCCAGCGCTGTACACGCGTTCGCGCACGCAGCCGCGTTGCTGTCCGCTGTTGAGAACACCTGGCGAAACAACATTCACATGATCGTATTACCAAGAATGAAGTAAGTAACCCGTTTCAGAAAAAGAAAGGATAGAATACAAAGTCCAGATGCAAGAGGTTAATAATGATGCCAAGGGTCCCCAAGCGGGCAGACGCCGACTGTTTCAGAATGAGTGACAGAAGTGGAATTGAAAGAACGATGATTGAAGGACTAAGGGAGAAAAAAGATAATAATTTGATTATCAAATACAAGCAACTCGAAGCGGCATGCAGGGACACAACAACGGAATACTCGTTGACGTTTGTCGAAACCAATCCTACAGACCAAAATTAACCAATTACCAAAATTATATATGAGTTACAGGGATGATAAATAAAACTATCCGTACTTGCGGAGTGGCGGGCTTATGTTATAAAATAAAACACAGATATATTATATTTTGTGCAGTACCGTTGAAGATTTAAAAACAAACCTTATCAAGCCAGGCTAGCTTGGGCTCGCATAGGTTGGCCCACACATCCGGTTTAAGCGCAGCCTTGAGCAGCAGTACGCAGCGCCGCGAGAGTTGCTCGCCAGGTGAAGCACTAGCCGCGCCTGCAGCCGCCGCCGCTGCAGCTGCTGCCGCTGCCGCAGCCTGACCCGCCGCCGCGGTGCCCGCCATATTGCCTTCGTTCACCTGTTGTTTATAATACCTATAGTAATTCTGTAATTGCTTATTTAGAAAAAATATATCCTGTCGATTTTTATTAAGCAACCCAAATAGAACTTCAAACAATGATTTGTATATTTTTTGTCTGTGAGTCGGCTTGACTGTGCAAGGTGTGTGTTTATGTATTCAATGTATTTCTCCTCGATATCGGAATCAGTTTCCAAAATCGGTAAACTTAAAGAAGACAACATCATTAATTCTCATCTTTAAATGGAACCAAGCTCTAACATACATTCCTATTAATAAATTTTATTTTCATATAACCCAAACCTGGCAGGCGAGTCGTAAGAGCAGATTAACAACAACGTCGACATGCTGTCTCTCCAGTGGCTTGACAATGTCGGGCTCCATGCGGGAGGAGGCGGCCTGCGGACTCGCCCAGCCCGTGTTCAGGGCCTTGCGAGACTCCGCACTGTCGTCAGACGACCCGCGCTTTATCGCGCCACTCGGAGATGACACCTCCTGTACCAATATTTTACAACTGTTGTACAATTTTAGTCAACTATATCAAGAGTTGTCATTTCAAAGTAAGGTATTTATTTGTACTTTACGGTTATAATTGAAATAGTCGATAAAGAAGACAAAGTACGAGCTAAAAATAGCTGTCTAAGAAAGAGCGTCCTTAAAAAGCTGCCTGAAGGAAGTAAGTGGTAGTTAGCTACGTAGGATTCACGAATAGCTTAGAGAGGATCAAATAGGGAATAAGAGTTTATATGAAAATTCGTCAACATTCAATAAAAAAACATAAAACCTATACACTTGATAAAGAATAAATACTTTTTTATTCTAGTATTTTTGTAATTTTGATTTGTGGGGATGAATGTAATAGGATATAGAAACTGTTACATGCCACGGAGACACAGATGTTCCAGATATCATATACAACAAAACGTACATATAACATCCATTACAACTTATCCTAAACCCCATACTCACAACAGCATCATCATGCGTGTGGTCTCTGATCCTCTGCAGCTCCCACTTAAGGGCGACTTCCGCCAGGTCGACGGCGAGCCGGCGGTGCTCGAGTGAGGCGGTGGCAGAAAAGCCAAGCCGCTGCATCGCAGCCACCATATGACCCACCAGCGCGTGCCGAACGGGGTAGTACACCTGGAATACGCGGACTTTACTAATGGCAACCAAATATCCTATACTATAATATACAAGATGTCGCCTCCCATAGAAATTTAACACTAAATACTATCCGCATGCATATACACTAATATATCTTCATTGAGTTACCGTTTGAAACAAACTAAACGAAACATTCGCTTACATTTCTTTTGCGCCACATTTTTTTGTAATCGAACTCTCTTTAACTTATGTAAAAAAAAACATTTCTTCCCAGGTACTGGTATATATCCATGACTTAGGATACGTCACGATCAAAGGAACATTATGTTCTGGACAATTCCAAACCACACAAACCTTATAGTGTCTAACAACAAGCTGCAGTATATGGAACAGCTGCTGCACAGAGTGTCCATCTTCGACAATGATCTTCTTGGTCCAGTGTGTGAGCATGGTGTTCCCATCCTCCATGCGCTGCGGCATCGCCGGCGTGAGAATCTCCAGCGCCTGCCGTACCACCGATCGCGCTTCCACCGCGTGCGCTTTCAGCAGGCTGTGGAACACTAAAGACAAACACACACGCCAATTTATATATACTTTTTACCTCCCTAACCTCGTAAATTAAATATGCATTTTTTAATATTATTTTCATTTAATATTTACATAGTAGGATTACTTTCAAGTCATATTTCTATACATTAGTATATGTACAGTTTGTAGATAGTTGTAGTACTATTTTCTATTATTATTTGCATCAAATACATTTTTGAGATCCAAGGTTTTGATAAAGCCTTTAATATAATATCCTATTCGATAGTTTTTCTAATTATTATTTTTTACTTTGAAGTAACCATTAACGACTTTAAGTACGAAATTACGGAAGTAATTTGATCGTTTAATTACCATATCCATAAAAATGGTACAATTGTTACAAATTTTTAATAATGTTTCGCCCGTAATGTTTTGAATTACTAACCTTGCAACACTATACGCTTGTGTATAGCGAACTTAGCGATGATGTGACTCAGTAGTAGGTGGCCATGATACCTGGAAAATTTAAAATATGAATAAATAAATCACAATAGCTAAAAATAAATCTTTACAAGATGACATTGGTACAAACTATACCTAGTCGCCGGGTCGACGTAGTTCTTGCCGAGGAGACAGGGCCAGGCGAAGGTCATGAGCCTACGCAGCTTGTTGCCCTGCTTCTTATTGTTGGCATCGTGGATGTGCGCGGATGCCTGCTCCAGCAGAAGACATGCAAACTGCAGCAGCGATATGCGCACCGCATCCGAACACGCGAACGGATTTTCTGGGTCGATCACCTACAAAAATCAACGTATTGAAAGCTTTTCTGCTTGCAGCTCATTTATTTTATTCATATCAAACAAACCGCGTAGCATATCCGTAAATTAAATAAAAAAAGTCTTGCGGTTCTAACAAAAACCCCGACTTACATTATTAATAAACACGGACACAACATTATCAGGATTGTCCTGGTAGGGCGCGGGCGGCCCCCCAACTATCTTGTGACCCTTCTCGAAGCTGATAGCGAAGCAGGGGATCAGGATCATTTGGAGGACCTTCGCCTTCAGCTCCTGCGACATGGCGTCACTGGCGAAGTGCTCCACGAAACGGAAGAACGCTGACCGCTTCCATTCTGCTGTGTAGTTCTGGGCTACTGTGTTCTCCAGGAAATCTCGCAGGAACTATGAATATATAAAACGTGTAGGTCTTCTTACTATGTGTCGTCTTATTATTAAAAAATTTATGGAAGGCATAATAGTCTGCGTTTATGGAATTATTCACAATCAATATATCGATATTTTATCGATTAAATTTAATATTCACGCGAGGAGTTAGTTATACGAAAGCGAAGAATATTACCAATTATTTCATCATACTAATATCATATATACAAGTTTGTGAGAATGGATGTACAGATGTTTGTCAGTCTTTCACACTAAAACTACTAAACAAATCAGAATTAAATATGACACTGAGGTAGCTTATAGCCTAAAATAGCACACACTTTTCATCAACATACCACGCGAACAAAGCCGCGGGCGGACACGAACAGTAACATAATGATATGTTATAATTTGATTAAATTGACTATAATTAGTTGCTCACTTGGAAATCTGGTATAAACCGGTCACACAGCGCTCGTAGTAATTGGAAAAGCAAGTCAATATTGCTGGTATGATGACAGAAGTAATGGAGTAAAATCTTCACTATTAGTTTGGGCTCCTTCCAGTGTGTACAATCGACTGTCTCCACTTTCTTGTGAACATCCTGTATAATAATGTCAACAAATAAATGTATATCATATTATTATTTTATGTATAAACGAAATCATAATGCATTTGAAACTCATATAAAACCTGAGATGTATATATTTATCCCAAGTATTGTATTAATTTCTTATTACATTATGTTTTCGTCGGTTTTGATCCAATCTTAAGTAACTCAGCTCAGATAAACGGCTAATTAACTTAATTGAAAAAAAATATTTTTAATGTGAAAAGCTTACATTCTAAGGACACGTTAATGTGATACGAAAAGGTATTAAAAATTTTTCGACAAATCTATAAACATAAAAACGGGCTCACCTATCCAAACCAAATGTTTAGACTTTGTTCGAACTAGGTAATAGATGTTTTATGTGCAGTTTACACAAAATCGGTAAAGTGGTTCTTCATTTTACACATTGTTTGTATTTGTAAATGGGGATTTTACTGTCAAATTGAACCCTTTTACAGCCCACACGGACGAAGTCGCGGGCGGAAACTATATATATTTCGAAATAATAATTAATAACAATTATTATTATCTCTGTTAATGAATTCTCTTAGGAATGTATACGGAACCCTCTGGCCTCTGAGGTAGTCCAAACTTTTTTGAGAGACCGGCAAACATGCAAAAATATATTAGAGGGATAAATCATTTCAGATTATACAAGCTAACATTGTATTATTTAATACAAAAAAAGATGCTATCTATTCTAGTATGTAATAAATTAGTTCACACCAAAGTCAATACAAGTGGGAATGTATTATTATTTAACGATACATTAATAAATAAATAAAATTTAATATATAGTGTGTAATAAGCTCACTTGTTGTGCCGGTTGAATGTCCATTGTAGGTTTCTAGCAGCATAAAAACATTCATCAGAAATTTTATTACTACATAATGGATTATTATTAATTACAAAGCATTATGTTTAATATAAGTTTTCTATAATATGCCACAAGTGAAATTGCTATTAAATATATCAGCTTTTCTAGAACATATTCGTATATTATAGATTAATTATTACTTTGCTTTGGAGAAAGAAAACATCGAGCGGAAACATGCACTCATGAGAAATTTCTCAAAGATGTATGAAATCTACCAAGCCGCACTTGACCAGCATGTTGGACTATGGTCTGTGCCCATTCACATCCAGTCCTGAGACGAGACCCAAGCCCAGCAGTGGGACAGTTATAGCTTGCAATGAATAAGTTTATTTACAAGCAATATCAATATACTCACATGATACTGATCACTGCACCAGATACGTTTGATCAGCTCGACCAAGTCATGTTGTGTCGACAGCCATTGATCATCAAATTTAATGAGTAGGGATATCGTTCTGATAGCTTGGAACTGCATTTCAGCTCGGTCAGCTTGTAGTATGTTGGCATTGGTTGGTGGAGTATTGGCTGCAAGCAGCTGCAGTAGCCGAGGCTTCTTGGTGGTCTGCAGGGCTTCTCTGAAAGCTGGCCCAGCATTCTCATGCTTCACCAAATATATGAGGAACCGACTCCACTGCTGATCTTTTATATTATTGTCACTCATTATCAGATCCAAGGTCTCTTTAGGATATCTAGGAGAGAGAAGGGGTAATAATATATGAAAATTTAATATAAGACAGAACTGTTCCAAAATGTATTTAATCTGTTAATCAATTAATCATTTTAATATTTAGTTACCTACCTCAAAAGAAATTTCACTAGAGGCTCTCTGAAAGGTGATCCGGCTTCAATCATCAGAGATTTTTCTGTATGGAAAATAAGTCTACAGAGTACATCTATGAACCGCGGCGAGGCGGCCGGAATCTGATGAAATATTCCTATTAAAATAATGATTTTCTGCTCATTCTCCATATTCTTCGACACACTTTGCAAGAAGTTGCCACCTAAAACATACGCGAGTTATTATTAACTATAATGCGTACTCGCGATTATTATATTTTGTATCAATATTTCAAACTATTGTATACTTATACCCATAGTCACGGCAAGACTGCGACCCGAAATCAAGTGCAAATTACAATAATCGCGAGTTCCCATTAGTTAACAATATTAAGTATCAACGACGGGGAAAGTTATGATTTTACAATTTCAAGTTAACACAAAATACAAATGGCGCCGAAAATTTAAGTTGGTATAAAATACTAGCCTCTGTTGGTCTGTATAGAATAATCCAGTAATTTCTTCAACAACTGCAGTAATTGTTCACATAATTTCTCGCTGAATGTAGACGGAAACAGTTGTGTTAAGTATGAGAGTCTCTTGGCGCCGTTGACACTCAGGTTTCGATGGTCGCCCAGAGTCAGGAGAAGGGGCCTCATCACAGGATGCACCATCTCCATGTCAATTTGGAATCCAGACAAAAATTTCTGCATGCATTCAAACCCAGCCTGTAAAAGAATATAACATTATAGATCGGACTAGATTCAATATCATCTCCGGTCGAGAACCCAGGACGATAGCTTCTTCGTCTTTATTTTACACGCTTTAAGTTAATGCTTGACTACAATTTCACTTAACGGTAAGTGGCAATATAGCCTTGTCAAATAGAAGGAGAGCCAACATACCAAAAAGTCCGAGCAATAAATATACGAGTAAATTCAAAATTCGAATAACTTAAAATTACCTGCTGGAGTTCCGGATCGTTCTTCTCCAATGACTTATATAGCACCTGGAAGATCTTCTCGCGGCAGTGTTTTTCCTGTATGTAGTGGCAGGCGGCGAGCGCACGCAGGGCGGAGGCTCGCAACGGCACCAGGCTGACGCCCTTATAGCACGGCAACTTGCCCAGCATCGCGTCTTCCGCCTCGCACAGAGACAGGAGCTCGCGGAAGAATACTTTGTGCTCATTGATGTTCAGATCTGTTACACGTTGCTTCGTATTACAATCTTTATATAATCTTTATCGTAAAATTACAAGTTTTATGTTGTACTAGGGTCCGCCCGTGTGGTACCTACGTTGATAAAAAGTAGTCTATGTCACTCTCCAGACCATAGACAATCTCCACTTAAAAAAACACATCAAACCGTCGTTCCGTTTTGACGTGAAAGACGGACAAAAATACAGATATACAGACTTTAATTTTTATAATATTAGTATATACACTGTTTTGGTGCCTGTTCAAATCTTGCAAGTTCGATATGTAGAATAATCTGTTAATTTGCATATTTATATATATAGGTTAATAATGGTCTAGTCTTATGATAAAGTCAGAAGGTGATGTTGAAAAACAATAACGCCATCCATCGAGGATTGAATTGGATTTATTTCTCTTAAGACAGACCCTGGTCTCAGATCCTGTCATAGATCTAATAAAGAATCTGGCTTAAAGTAGCAACGATAGTGTTTTTAGTTTTTTGGGATAACCATTGTAAAGTAGTAATATCAAGTAATTCATTGCAACATATAATTACTAAAAAATATGAAAATGGTTTAGTTAATAGTTGAAATTTAGTTAAGTTGAAATTCCCTTTTCTAAACATATATAACTTTAATTACTTACCTATTGTAAACAATCTCGGTTTTAAGGTTGTACAAAAAGTGGTTCCGTCCATGAGACCCATTTGAGCATTTGCCGGCTGGTGCCGCAGCAAATGTTTCTTAGGGGGAATGATGTCGGCGAGCACCTCCCTGTGGGGATCCATCACCCCCGTCACTGTCTTGTTTTGCAGCTGTGCTATAAGCTCCAGTGACTTCATTGTCTGTAGAATAATTTCTGTTCATATCTATCAAAAATATAACTATAGAAGGGCATAAGGAAAATTCTAGATTAAAAAAAAATGGATAATTTATGAAAGTTCTGAAAAAAATCTTAAGGCTTAAAAATGACCAGAATGAATTTTCTGTTTATATCTTACGAGTATTATTTAAAAGGCCACATGATTAAATTTATTGCTTTTTAACGAGTCCCTCAAAAATATTCATTCAGAATACAAATGTTAGTGATAGACATTCAAATTCCCACGTACCTGTTGCCTGACAAGTAAATGTGGGCTCGTTATTTGTAGAACAAGTTCCTGCAGAACATCATGTAGCGCTCGCGCCTTTGCCACAGCCAGCTCTCCCTCCGCGTCCATTCCGTGTCCCACGGGACCCGTAACGCAGATCCTGACCAGCTTCTCCAGAATCACCGTCGCCATGTCGATGGCTCCCGCGGAAACTTCTCCCGTCAGATCCATCATCACGAACAACACAGCTTTCAAGAACGTGAATACGTGCTTGTAAACCCATTCAGGGGTCATCTTTTCTAACAAGAACTTAACTGCGATGCAGCCACCAAGCTTCGCGTACCAAGCTCGTTCGTAACAGAGAGCGGCCATTCGTTCCGCAAGGTACTCCATTATAGGCAGTCGACAAGCTCGCTCCTTGCTGCCTAGCACTGCCGCCGCGCAATCTATCATCAATATCAGCGCCAGGTGGCCAGGTTTGCACAACTCCTTCTCCTCGTGTGCCATCACGGCAGCTATGGCATCGATGATAACCAGTGCATCGAGGCCCTCCTTTGGCCCTCCGGCGCTCGCAAACGGACCAGCCTCTTGAGCAAGTGCCACTAGAGTGTAGTGTCGCACTAGGGACACCATAGTTGGTAATACGTGGTTCCGCAATTCTTTTATCGCCGCAGCTACGAACATCCCCGTCAACGCAATTCGATGGGTCTCTCTTACTATGGGGTTCGAACACTTGTAGTAAGGTCCGTTCTGCGCTGGGATTTTGCAGTCCAAGTAATTTGGATGGTTAAATAGCTTCTGTAAGGTGGCCTTGTCGTCGTCCAAGTTCAACGAAGAGGCCAAGTAGCACCGCAGGACCTCCCAGCATTGCCTCCGGTAGAACGGATCAGTGGTGCTCGATTTAAGAGCAGCAAATGCAGTTTCTATCACCTTATCTACTTCAAAATCTATCGGCTTAGGTTGGTCCTGGAAGTATGCCTGAATGGCTGGCGGTTGGGCATCGGTTTCGCGATATTCCAGTCTCTGGGGCTCAATCATCATTTTTCTGTTTCCGCCACCGAATTTTCCAAGAACTCTAAATGCTATCCTCGCTACTTCATTATTGTGAAGTGTCCTCCAAAGTGCCTGCATCAAGTCGGCCCTCACCGGTTGGATGTGTTCGTAAAGAAAATCAGGCTGTAAGTTATCCACGCAGAGTTCTAACGTGCGCAATCCCTGAGATATCAGCGTGTGTGACCCATTGAGTGCTGATACTAGTGGGTCCATCAACATTGGTAAATAGGGCAACAGACTGCTAAGTCTGACGGGCACAGTGAGGCACAACTCCACAAAAAGATCCTTCATGTGTTGCTTGTGGAGTCCACTCTGAAGTCGATTTAATCCTTCCAATAAGTTCGGTAATAATGGCAAAAACTCTTGGTACAGGAGATCATGACTTCCACCACCGATAGACCGGAAAAGAGCCCTTAATAATAAAAAGTAATTATAGGGCTCCTTAGCCGTCATCGCATAATCCATGGCCTTATTGACAATGCTATGTAGATGTGGCCGAAGCATCTGTTCATTTTCGGTTGGAAATAGACTAACCGAACCAAACACCAATTTAAAAAGCCTCAAATATAAATTCGATCTCT
>DWJZ01001338.1:0-24023 GCA_018249125.1 Asbolis capucinus
GTACTTTTTTTTCTCCCTGAACATGTAATTTTGCAGTAATTTATAGGGTGCCTAATACTTTTGGCCAAGGCTGTATTAGTCTGTAAAATACGATTTTATCGCCAGAGTACTAAAATACTAAAGTTTTAATTACCCGTTTTCTTGTTAGATTTATATTCGAAGTAAAACCATAATTTGTGGATGTCGTAAAATTATTACCCCGGTCGGTTACAAAGTTGCGTGCGTTGTTTGTTTGCGGATGTTTTTGCGCGGGAAAACATTGAAATAATATGGGAAATATGAGAGATGAAAGGGATACGACCACAGTTTATAAAGGAATATCCTGCGGCTGTTACCCGACCTTATTGAGGGAGTAACCTCAACCTTCTCGCGTCGCTGTCTTGTGTTCTATATTCAAATTCATTTCGGCCTTATTACCTTTCGGTTTTATGAAATACTAGCGTTTTGCCACGACTATGTCCGCTAAGTATACCCTTTTGAAAAAAAAATGCTGAAACATCAACTATATTAAATAAATAAATGTACAAATTTAATTAGAATAAAATAGTTAATAAGTAGGAAATGAAAATAAAAGCAGACAACAATGGACAAAAGGTTGCACTTCCCGTTACTGAGTTGAGTGTATATGGAAATGTATAACTGAATAGTTTAAACTATAAGTAAATTAATATTTACTGTTAGTAGAGTTAGTAGAGTGGAAGTCAAAGGCATTTCTGGCTGTCAGTCTAATTCCGATTTTATATATCTCAAAAATTTACACAATATATCAATACCAATAGAATTCAGAACAAATTAGCGTCAAATAAATTAAAAAAAGCTGTTTCTCGAATCTAATAATTTGTTCCCGAGGGCACGATGCGAAATGTGATATAATTAAAGTTGAGTTAAAAACGTTTAGCTTTCTTATTTATCAATTTAGTACGAAGTCTGCCGGGTCAGCTAGTAGAATAATAAAATATGAAAAAATATATAGATGTTGATAACAAATAAAGAATTGCAGTGACATCTTATAAAATATTGACTCGTCTAAACCTAATCCCAGTGGGATTGGTGTCCCACTTCTGAACTCGACTATATTCGTAGTCGTACATAATGCAACGGTTACGTGGCGTACATACAAGTTCCCCTGTTCCCTTGTAATGGAAATGTCGTGTACCCTGCATACATTGTATAAACTTTTTATTACTTTTGAAGATGTAATCTAATAAATTATATAGTTCCTCCGCTAGCTTTTGTACCTTTTTGTTTTATCGTTGGCTTACGTGCTGTCGGTGATAGCCTAGTGTTTAAGAATTCGGCCTCCTACTCGGGGGGCCGGGTTCGACTTTTCGATGTTATGTGCGTTTTCAGCATTTAAATGTCACTCGCTATAACGGTGAAGGAAAACATCGTGAGGAAACCTTCATGCCGGGTAGTTTACGAAACACAAAGGTGTGTGAAGTCTGCCTATCTGCACATGGCCAGCGTGGTGGCTATGGCCTTCACCTTCTCATTCAGAGTAGAGACCCGTGCTCAATAGTGAGTCGTCACCAGAATTGAACCTGTTACAATTTTATTATTAGTATAAATATGACGTTGATATTTTTGTGTTTGATGGAGACTTATTAGGTTACGAATGTTATGCAATATTATGATTTTAGTAAAAAAATTTTTCTTTTGACAAGAGACAGTCACGCTGGTAGAACTTGGACTCTTCCTATCCTTATTATACCTACTTAAATCTCAAGAAGGATAATAATAATAACTTTATTTCCAAAATTATACATACAAGTATAAATGGTACATCCCTGCCCTCTGCGTTAGTTTGCACTGTGTTGCAGAAGGCAGTGTCTTCCGCAAAAATATGGCTTAACAATAAAATGTTGCATAAACTAAATATTAGTTAAACATAACAAAAAAAATTAAAAGCAAAAACAATAAAAAAAATAAATAAAAAAAACACATTAAATATAAATTAATTTCATAATATAAATTGCAAATAAAATTTCACACATTATTATTTCAAGGGAAATACTTTGAATTTGACGGGCGTCTAACCTTATTGGAAAATTTCTTTTGACTGTGCACTATTAAATTGTAATAGAAAATGTATGTTACAAGTTGTCCGTTAGACGGCTGTACCGCTATAAATCAACCATTGAAAGTTTTACTGCCTTGATGTGGGTGAATATTTAAAGTTCCAACTGAATTAACTTTCACTCAGTCTATACAAATAATAAAAATGTAACAGGGTCAATTCTGAACATTAAATATAAACAATAAATTCAAAATAAAATTTGCCATAATTGTAGTTTAAATCCCAGGAATGGTTATAGTATTATTTGTAATAATAGTAGGATAGTTTAGAATATCAGGTAAATTACTTATTATCAATCAATACACGACTCGAACGAAGTCGCTGGCGGAAGCTAGTCAACTATAAACAACATGGGATATTTTTTACACCAATTATCAGACAAAGTAGTTATTGTGACATAACTGTTACAGTTAGACATAGTTTTGCAGACTTATTTGTAGATATTGATGTCCTCTATAAAACTGTAGTTCATCACTTTGCTCTGTTGTCTATACATGCCGCTGCGTCGCGATTTAAGGATTTTTTTTCACACGTTGGGTTACATTATTTATAGGGTTTCGACGTGAAAGATGGACGAACAGATACTTTCACATTTATAATATTAGTGTGGACTATTTATGGATTTGCAGAAAATGGTTAGTAAGTGGCAATGATGTGAAAGATAATATTTATGGATAAAAATTGTTATGCAACTTATGTCACATAGTTTTTAATAGTCAACTGGGTTTTTCTCTAATATATCGACGACGTTTAACAATAAGGGCGTAACTCTATGCACTCATGAAAGTTACGCCCTTATTGTTTTCCATCGTCGATATAATAGTTTTTAAGCATTGCTAATGGGTATTATGTGCGTACATTAGCGTTATGTGTCAATGATGAAACGATGAGTAACACACATGATAGGGTGTGGCTGTTTGCGGACGATCGAACGTGTAACTTTACAAATTTCGAATAACTTTTCAAATTTCGAATAACGCTTCAAATTTCGAATAACTCTTCAAATTAAAAATGTTTTATTCGCGGGTAAGGTTGCATAATGTTTCTTTGAGTGGACATAGTTAACTTTCTTAACCCGTAGGAACTTTATATTAAATTAGTCAGGATTAAATAACAGTTTGAAATACAAAACGATGATGTAAAATCATTGAGTTTTTTTTGTTTGTGAACATTGTTGTAAACAGATTTTAATGCAACAAAAATAATCCAGGCTTTGTACAAAATATCAGCACAAAATAGAGCACAAAGACATAAACAGTTAAGCAGACAAACAGACAACATATGAACGAAGGTCAATAGTTTGATCTATCGATTAGAAATGGTGCGGATGTAAGACATTAAAAAGCATACACTTTTAACACTAAAATATTTATCCATACTGATAATGAAAAGGAAAAGATTTGTATTTTTGTATGTTTTTAATGAATAAACTCTAAAAGTACTGCGGATTCAAAAATTCTTTCACCATTAGAATGCTGCATTATCACTTATATTATATCAATTTTATAGTTATAAAAATTGTACATAAATGTAAAAATAAATACGATCGTCTTTGCGAAATGCTTACTCTGTGTTTTTTTTAATATAAAACACTAAATGCCCACCCGTGCGAAGCCGGGGCGGGCCGCTAGTTATTATTCATTCATATATGTATATATATATTCATAGGTAAAGTGAAAATTGTGTACATCTATCTACGAGAGTTAGGCAAGCGGAGCACTATTGAATTCGGCACAGCTAAAGTTGGGTCTCTCGAACGCGACGCACTGTTTGCAAAGTTAAGTATATCAGAAGTTGATTATTACAGAAAATATCGTGAGGAAACCTGCACTCCTGGGAGTTCTCCATAAAGTTCTCAAAGGTGTGTAAAGCTTACCAACGCGCACTTGGTCTGCGTGGTGGACTTTGGCCTGTACCAGTCACATTCTGGATAGAGAGACTATACATAGCAACACATTGAAAATAATATTAAATTACAAACTAAAAATATTACACACAACTACTATACATACATACGACACTGAACTTTGGCAATTTCAGTTACTGTCTGTTCCTATTCATTTTAAATTGAATTACGGTTGAATTTCAACCGCAGGCAGGATCAGTTAATCATTAATAAGTACCAAGAAATGGTATTTCAGTAGTCTATTGTGAGTCTAATGGTGCTATTTCCAATATTTACCTCCCCAAAGACAAACCGCCTCTATTGTTTATGTATTCCCAAAATCCCCAACGTTGAAGTGTCATTTTTATTACCAGCGTTCACGCTCCCGCTCTGAGTATAACATGGAAATGCCCTTACTGTTTTTCAATAGAGTAACAAATAATATTATAGGAGTAAAGCTTTCGGCACGAATTCCCTGAATAATCTTAAAATTCGTGCCAAATCCTAAGAATAAAGTTGTGGAGCGTCGAGAAAAGTGGCAACATTGTTCTCAAATATTTATGATGAATAACTGCTTTTCATATTTCGCTGTTTTGCTTCAATTCATTTTTAAGAACTAAAGCAATTTTTTAAGAGACAATTTTTTTTTATCTATATGAATTATTTTTTTACATCTATTAATTATTAGTATTATAAGCTCTATATACAAATGACGGAATAAATGACGGATTAATGACGGAATGTAAATAAGTTTGAGGTGTCTGTGGCATCGTAGCCTCCAAACGGATGAACCGTATTTGATATATTTTTTGTTTTATATAAATTTATTGTTTTTAATTACATACAAAAATAATCGTTCAGCTGTTAGAAAACTCTTTTATGTACCCTAATGTTATACAAAAAACTATTGAACCTACACTAAATTAAACGAATATTATTTCGCCAATATGTGCAATGGAATTCTAGAAGAATCCTGATTATAAATGTGAAAGTATCTCTGTATGTCTGTTACCTTTTCACACCTAAACCAATGTACCGATTTTGATAAAACTAAATACAGAAGTAGAATAGAACTTTAGGAAAAACCTATGTTACTTTTTATCGCGATAATAGGCTTTAAGAAGTTGAAATATAGAAAGAGATCTTGATTATCGAAGATGTATGGAGTGAAGAGCCGGGTCCAGCGGGAGGCTGGATAATAAAATTAGATTTCCTAGTAACCAATTCTAGTGAAGAATAAAAAGTGGGTTGGAAGCCCTTTTAATTTTAAGCGCATTTTTCTTTAAAGGCGAAACGAGAGCAAAATTATCAGTAGATAAACCGATAAACGTATCTGAGATCTTTTTACAGGACATTTTTTGTTCCAGGCGTACATAATAATTTTTATTTTAGATATATTTTTTAAAGAAAAAACGAACAGTTGGCTTACGGTCCCGTTGGTGGCAAGCGGTCAGTTGCTTTTAGACAATAACAATGTAATATCTATGGATACTCGGTGCAAATTCGAACTGGTTTTTTCCATACAAACATACCAATATTGTATAGTATAAATTCCAGATCCAATTCGCACCAAGCATAGAGAAGTACAGGGTCATATACGGCCTTGCAGGACGAAAATAAAGACACTCCCAACTCAAATGATTTTATATAGGTAACACATCTCACTGTCGATTATTTAGATTCCACTGCCTTTTCGGAAAAGTGACACATGAAAGACATGACACATGAAAAGATCCTTTCTCATAATTACACAATTTTGTTAGAAATTAAACACAACTAAGGTTTTGGATGGGTAGTGTTATTAACAATGATGAATTGAGATCAAAATTACGCAAGAAATGGATTTGTGATGACCAATTAATTTTAATTGGGTTTCTAAACCTTTACCTTGTTTACCTGACAGGCAAATTTATAGTTTACGGAATAGATTTATTTATAAATTTTGAACTACCCTGGCTTCGGTTTAGTCATAGTTTCATCTGTCAAAGTCCGTTAGCCAAGCGTAGCCACAAAGCCGCTTTATTCTACTACCAAAAACAGTCAAAAAGCAGAGATAGATCACATAACTTCGAAGGAGATAGAAACATCAACAAATATATTAGGGTATTTTTTTTTTGTATTTTCAAGGTAAGAGGGAATAGGCATTTTACTATGTTAGTGCGCTTCACCATGTACGACTACATCGCCACTTACCATCACCGCCACTTACCATCACCGCCTCTAGAAATGCCATTTCTATTATCGTTCACGCTAAACGCTAATTTAAAATGTATGAGACGTTCATAGCGGAAAAACACACGCCATATTTTTGTGTACAAAATGTCATCACCATCCTGGACTAGCGTTTGGCGTGAAGCTTAACAGAAAATTATTTGAAAGGGCCGGTGGGATCGTAATCAAAAGCTATTTTACTGCATATAAAAATACCTGTACGTATTTAATAAACAAAGACCTGCTAAACGAATCGTCTCTTACACAGGAATACCAGAAGGGTAACTCTGGTCTGGTGGTGGAGAATGCGGACATGAACAACGTGGTCTACATGTTCCGGTGCCGAGACTCTGCGCTGACTGTCCGCGGGAAGATCAACGGCGTCGTGCTAGATTCGTGCACCAAGTGTGCGGTGGTGTTTGACAATCTCGTCTCGAGCGTCGAGTTTGTGAACTGCCAGTCGGTGCAGATGCAGGTATGTCATTTAAGCAATTTTTGATGTTTTTTGCCATTTTTTGTTTTTTAATCAGGCGCATAATAGACAGGGTTACAAGGTAAGTTATCATCGCAAATGGAATAAGGAATGCCAGGTTGGGGTGTCATTAACCAGGAAGGAAGTGATGGACCCACACAAGCGGTGAAGACAAACACAATGGGAACAGCATTGGTGGAAACGACGATGGTAAATAATGACGCCGACGGACAGAAAGATCAATTATATATTGCTTCAGGACAGGTGACAGAACTGCGACAGGTATAAAAACATTTCACAGTCAGTTTCGCAAGAAATTATGCACATTCGGAACACTCATTCGAATTTGCAATATTATAGTTTCCCACCTAAATTTTGGTTTTGGCAAAAAACCTATTTTAGTCGTACTCTGCTGGAAAACTCCTACCAAATTATACTAACTTGCGAATGTTTAGTGAGTTTATTTGACAACGAAAAGAAAATTATGAGATCTAATAGCAATGCAGCTAGTATGATTTTCAACATTTCACTTACTGTACAAGTACTGTACCAGCGAATGTGTTTAAAGCCCGGTATCCTATGAAGCAACGTCGAAGGCAATTTGTAAGATTTGTGACAAGAGTTTCTGGATCATTACGGGTTGAGGCTGCAGTACAACGGTCAGACATTTCTCGAAAGCCTAAGAAAAAGTACTAGCAAATTAAATTAAGCTAAAATAAATTCAATCCCAAAGTTGCGAGAGACGGGAGAGTAATAATGCAACGAGATTGGTCAATTCAAAATTGCGCCATTTTATAAGTCACAGCTATTGGTCTGTACATCGCGCGTACCATTTTCCATAAAGTTGATTGGCCTAATGTTTTTCCAGAAACAGTTCGCCCTAGATGCGGGGTAAACGTGTGTTAAGGTGCCATTTTATACAACACAGGAAATCATGTCTCCAGCACACAAGTTATGTGCATGTCAAAATACAAATCACTTGTTTTAGTGAAAGAAAACATTGGATAGGTGTAACATGTTTTAAAAGTTACGTAGGTATCTTTGTACTGTTTAATTTCTCAGTGAAACCTCGTAATGAGCCGTGACATTTTGAAAATATTTAGAAGACATTTAGTACTTAATGCCTACTCTAGTAAACAACTCATAGAGATCAAAGAAGTAATGTTATGTACAAAGCCGCCGAAGAAACTGGCTGTAAGCCTTGTTGTCCAACGTCGGCGGTTTATTAAAAGCCTGAGATTATTTTTCCGTCTTAATTAATACCATCATTCTTTTTATACGCTATTTGAGCTTTCACAAAAAACTGATGCCTATGTAATTTAAAACCGTAATCTTTTGAAGGATCACGTCCGCCATTTTCTTTAACATTTTCCGAGTGCTGTTTTGAAATTGTAGGTATAGTTAAAGACGAAAGCGAGGAGGGAGATAGTATCGTCCTTTTTTAAACAAAAAAACTCTGCCCAACTAGAGTTTTACGTATATATATTAATTATTGTTTTGATTTAAATAAAATTTCTGGCGAGACAGCATGTACGTCGGGTAATTACGAGTACTTTGATCCAATACTTCCAACTATCCAATCCAACAATTAGACCGCTTCTTTTATGGAACGAAAATAAGATTATACTCGCCATATGCCTCCAAAAACAAATAACAGCACTGTAATACTTTTTTCTAGTAACTAGCCCACGAACTACCTGAAGATTAGCCGTCATTGTCGCCTATAGATGTCAATAATGTTGATAGAACTCTCACACTCTTTTCGCCAAGCTGGAGGATTTTTTTCGCCGTTTTTTTCCTTATTATCCCATATTTTTGACATCTTGGATCTATCCAAAATAAGTCGCTCACGTAACGCAATGCGCAACTTAACGTGATTTGAATTTGAATCTCAAAAACAACGAGAGACAGAACTTGCGAAGCTGGGATCCCAGGTTGGATTCCCGACTTGGGTGAGGATTTGTGACAGATGAATGTTTGTTCTCAGGTCATATTTTTGTTAGTGTTTTCCATGACAAAGAGAGCACTATTGTCCCCCACACTCAGTTAAGTGTTTTGACGTTCACACACCTGAATCCTTTTGGTGCACATTACATTGGAAATGTGGTCAGAATTACTACACGGCTCGAAATACGCTCGTTCGAAACACAGGACAACCTCTTGTTTTTGGACAGTTGAAAGCAAAAAACACGGCAAGAACAAAATATTTATTCAAAAATAATAAAACTATAAAAATTAAATAACTACAACATCACGACAGTTGTATTCATCGCTCGCTTCACTCCGTACTTCCTCGATGGCCATCTGGCTAATTGTCTCCTCCGGTAGACTGGGTAACATGGAATTTGGCTGAGGGCATCGCCCCGACTGATCCAAACGATCGCCCTGGTACATGTTGTATGGTGAATCTTGTGCAACAGCGGTGTCTGTAATATCCTGGAAACAAATTATCGCATGCTTCAGTGACGAAATCATCATGAAGACACTTGGACTCTTAAGAATATCCCACCAGGTTCTCAAAGGTGTGTGAAGTCTACCAATCCACAATTGGCCAGCGTGATGGTCTGTTGTTCAGACCTCCTAAATTGTAAGAGAAGGCCTGATTCTACCGATGAGGCAGTTATGGGTTGCAATCATGATGTTGAAACGGAAACTATATTTGTCTAATTTGGTTCAAATCTTCTGTTCATGGTATAAATGTTACAAGGAATATGTCTTTATCGAGTCGGTCATTTGTACCTTCTTATTGTTTATTTCTAGTATCTTCATTTAAACCCAAGTTTGTGTACATTGTATGTAAATTTAGATGGGACTTGTGTACTTTAAGTATTTAAACATCGGTTTCAATAGGCTACTGCCTAGAGAACTTTGTAGCAACAATGGAAGTATTGTATTACTTAATAAAACATTTACCTCCAAGCTACTTGGGAAATTTCTGTGAGTATTTTGTGCCCAACTCAGGACCGGTTCGTAATAACTGTCATTAAAATTTCTGCTCTCGCTATCCGTTTCAGAGGAAAACTCTCGAAAATCTTGCTTCGAATAATCTCCCATGGCTTCTTGTGACACGGCTTCTATGTGCCTCGGGTCCATGTTGAGTATCGAAATTTTGCTGTTGATGACCATGTCTAAAGTCTTCTGCCATTCTTCTAGAAATTGCTTGACAGTTTCCACCTGAAACATTTTTTTGGTTCAATGAAATTCGAGTCATGGAGTGCAAAAGTTACCTCGATAGGACATTACCTTTTTCTTTAAAACTGCATGTTTGGTGGCTCGCCTTAGTTTCTTCTGCTTGATAAAGTGTTTGAGATAGGCGACTTTGTAGACGTTAGTTACTTTGACGATTTTGACTTGGCAGTTTTGTTTGACGTCATCATTCGCAGAGGAGTAGATGCTCTCTTCCTGGGGTGAGGTAGACTCGCTCGGTGTTCGCCTTTCGTCGGACAGCTCCGTGCCCTCGCCAGCCGCCTCCTGGTCATACTTCAGCTCCTTTAGTAATTGCAGTATGAATTCGCGTTCTGAAAAGAGTTCTTACAAAACTTAATACTCGATTGCCTGTCACTTTGGCTTGTTTATTCGATATTTCAATACTGTACTGTGAACTGTATTTATCAAATCATACAATTACTTGATGTATGCTATAAGCAGGCAACCGGACAGTTCATCTGCTTGGAAGTAATTATTGTCTGTTGTAGAAATTAATAACACTAGGTGTGGCTTTTAAATCGTTGCCGGCCAAGCAGGCTAGAAGGCCAGGAGCTAAGACCAGCTTCTTGTCACGTCTACAAGAGCGGAGAAAACAAAGAAAAAGGGAAGTAGTATACTCTTGCTGTAATCGAGGTCTATCCTAAAAGCAATGGTGCCCAAACAAGAAGGCTTTTATTTCAGATGGGGACAAACACACAAGCCACTACCAAGAATATTGACTAAACGATAAAGAGAAAGGAAGGCAATTGTTGCTCAATCAGAGTCCACTGACTGAGTAAAATGCGTTATTGCCAAAATAAACGGCGTCGCCTGTTTATACGGGAACATAACAGAATGTTAAATGTACCTTCAGGAGGAGAGTCGCTGTGTACATCTGGTTCTTCCCAAAGAACGGGTTCGTGGAGTTGAAGCAATTCCTGATCAGCTGCCATTGCTTGGCGAACTCTCTCACGCACCTTGCGAAATATCTCAGTCCCCTTCCGTAGTTCCTCCGTTCGGTCTAAGAACTCCGCGTCTCGCAGTCTCAACTTCGTGTTTATTATCTGAATCTAATCCAATAAAACGAATGGTTTGAACGTTGGTTCTAGGTTCAAAACACGCGCGCACGTCTAATTTTCAAAGTTATGTTCGTATTACAAGTTAATTATCGCTTGCTACATTGAAGGAAAACTTCGTAAGGAAACGTGAACTCCAGAGAGTTGCCTGTAAAGTTCTCAAAGGTAAGTGAAGTCTACCAATTCATACATGGCCAGCGTAGTAGACTATGGCCTGGAACCGTCACGTGAGGGAAGACCCAAGCCCAGTGGAATAGTTATGAGTTGCAATGATGGATCAAATCAAAGTTGTGTAATCATCAATCATAGTATTCATTTACGTTGCGGTCATTACTAACTTTGTTAATTATTGCCTAACATTGTCGGGGCATAATTGATGTCGTACCCGTTTACATTTTAATGCCACGCTTTACCCGAAGTCCTGCACTATTAATGATTAATTCCTATTTCATTTTAATAGTAGGGTTTTGGAATGTATTGTTAACATTGATTTCAGAAACAAAATTAATAAAGTCACGTGTTTCCGTTGCCTGATGCTTTGAGCATATATTATAGTTTTGGCATCTGGTATTGTCGTATATTCCAATACTAATTGGCTTACAATATAATAACCTATAGTGAGCATATATTCGAATGCTTTATAATATACAAACGAGTATATGTGAGTAGGTGTGTTGCCTATTAAAAGGACTGCATCTTTGTATCTAGCATTATTAAGACTTACGTCCTTGTAGACCAGCCCTATTGCTTAGCAGTGACGGTGTCTTGGCAGCAATTGGTCCCCATTTTGATTCCGGGGTGGGTATTTATGTGACATATGAATGTATTTTCTCGGGATTTTGTTGTAACAAGAAAAAGAAATTTTTCTTGTTTTATACTTGACGTTTTGTCAAATTCCTTGCCATTTTTCTTTCATCGGTCCTGAAGCGGTATGTTTTTGGTGTATCTGGGGTCAGTTGATGTCGTTCATTCCGGTTTCTTTAGCAATGTACTGTTTCCGTTGTTGCTCCCTCTTTCCTGCGTGTGCGGGTACTTCCGTCCTGGCAGGCAACTTTAGTAACATCAGAGTCAGTTGTTAGTGTCAATAAGCGGCGGTGCTCACTTACCATCAAGTGACCCGTCTGCTTGTTTGCCTGCTTATCACGTGAAAAAAAATATTAACCTGTAACTGAATGTCCTCTAGCTCCCGTTGATTCATTTTCAATCTATTTCGCGACGCCACGTAAATATTTTTCACAAGGCTCCCCACGTACACTCCCGTTGGAACAATTTTGACGAGGAACAATACCTGAAACGAAATAAAAGCATTAATATTTTACCTGTGACAGCTTGGTAACGTCACGTATTATATTGCATTGGTTTGATGACTAGAATTAACCTGTATACCCGGTAGTAACCCCGTGAAAAAGAAGTAATAGGTTCGATTCTCGGGCACGTGCTTAGACAGATGTTTGTTCTCGGTTCTCTGGTCCAGTGCGGATTGATAAATTTCAACGTTTGTACATATATATATTTAAATGTTTTCTTATTATATATATAGGGATTTTTTATTGTTATTTTTTGACTTGGTGACTGAGTTATTGGTTCCTAAAACGAAATATTTTCATTTCAACCATTTTCGAGAACCTGTAGCCTAGTTAGTGACGAGTCACGGTTTGATTCGTGGGTGGGTCAGGCGTTAAGACAGATGAACGTTTGTTTCCGGTTCTCTGACAGGTTAAGGATAAGTGGACTTCACACATCTTCGAGAACTTTATGGGTAACTCTCAGATGTACAGATTTCCTCATGTTTTCGTTCATCGTGACAATCAACTTCTGATATATGCTAACGCATATACTTTTGTAAATCAGAGGTACACGCCGCAGGATTTGAACCCAGGATCTTCCATTCAGGAGACCAATGTTCAGGAGACCTAACCTAATAGACTATCACTGTACTTTTACACACGCTCACTTACAACCCTAGTTTCCACCCGCCATAAAACTCAGCTTGATATTCCTGATAACAATCTAACTCGTAGCAAATTTCATTCAGATCCGTTAAGTAGTTTCTACATAAAAGGGGAACAAATACGTCTATCCTCACAAACTTTCACATTTATAATATTATTAGCATTAATGATGGTTATAAAATGCGTTCCAATAAAGTTATTTCATACCATATTAACGGCAGTGCAGTGTGTATAGATTGCGTATAAAATGTTAATGCAGAAATGTATAAATGGTAGCCCATATTGATGTATAACACACTCCAAACATTTACTCAAACTCCAAGAGGCGCCGTTTGTCACTTCTGGTTTAGTTTCATACACGACCTCTCTCTCGAATTTCATCGTTTAAATGTGCGCTAACTTGCATTAAAAACATGAACGAAAATTTTATGAATCTAATAAAATATATAGAAAGCTTTCGTAGTCATTATTGTTGTACTATAACGTCAATGTGTCCAAACCATTGACAGTTTTTTATTCTTCTTTTAAATTAATTCGTTTTATTTGTCATGCCAATGATCTATATTGTAGTTGCATAAAGAATGAAATATAATTTTATATATCTCGGTCACGATTCGAAAAGGATTTTTGACATATAAAGTTTGTTTGTATTAGTCTTGGAAGAATTGAATTTTTATTATAATAATAATAAATATATTTGGACAACACACACACGGCCGTCTGACCACAAACTAAGTGTTAGCTTGTACTATGGTGATCAGACAACTGATAACCATACATATATATTTTTAAATACATATTTATATTGATATCTACACCCAGACAAATAAAACAAATATTCCTGCCCATCACAGAAAAGTTTGACCTGGGTGAGAATCGAATCCACGATCTCCGGTGTAGCAGTAAGGTTCACTAACCACTAGACCAACCGGCGTGTCATAGAAAATGGAAGTTGATAATGGCAAAAGGCGAAAGCCTATGTTATACCTAGTCAGGTACCGGACCATAAAACGTGTACTTACTTAAATACATTTCATTGAGAGGTCAAGTGGCCATTAAATAAATCGATTATTGCATATCGTATATTGCTCATTTCAGTATAGTTCAGAAAAATATTGGACAGTCAAAGCAATCTTGGTCTTGTAATATTACGATCGCTTAGCTTTGTATGACCCCTTGGGGCAGATTCTAGCGACACGGGTTGGCAACTTGACCTCGACTAAGCCGCGTTGAAGCGACGTAATGGAGTTTGTTAAAGATTTTAAGTTGTCAAGAGAGACCCGCAGAAAAATCTCCTACCATTTTTTTAGTATTTTATTGTAATTAACGAGTTTATTCCTTAACTAGAAATTGCCCGCGCTTCGCTTTTGTGACATAAAATGAAAACTATCCAATAATCCTTCTCGTCATATATGCTACATATATGCACAATTGTGTCAAAATTGGTCCAGTGGTTTCAAAGTTGCCATACAAATTTTTACCTGTTATCCTAAAAAAGCCATTTACTGGCCTAACACTTATCCTATAACCATTCTCGGATTGTAAATTTCAATTATGCCAAGTTCCATCTAAATTTGTTCAGTGGTTTTTGTGTGAGGCTCGAACAGACAGACAGACACAGGCAACAAATCCAAAAAAAAAAGATTTCGTCTCTACCGATAACAAAGCCTCCCTGCATAAAATTTTCAAAAAATATTAAATGTACAGAATTGACTCTTGAGTTTTATTATTAGTATAGATTATAATCCCCAGGTAATAATTTCTTCCAAATATTTTCCATTCTTCCAAATATTTCCAGATTCTTTATAAGTTTAACTGGTTTCCTGTTTGACAGGTGCTGGGCAAGGTGCCAACGATTTCCATCGACAAGACGGACGGCTGCCAGATCTATCTGTCTCCCGAGGCACTCGACGTGGAGATCGTCAGCTCCAAGTCCTCCGAGATGAACGTGCTTGTGCCCAAAGCCAATGGCGATTATGTAAGTTTTTTTTAGAACTACCCACTAATTTATAAATGTACTAATCCGCATTGGAGCAGCGTGGTGGAGTATGCTCTAGGCTTTCTCAGTATGAGGAGAGAGCCAGTTGTGGGCCATCAGTGGTTGAAGCCACTACAGCACGGGTCGGCAACCTTTTCTTGTTTTAGGGCCACAAATGTTATACAGATATCGGTGCGAGTCACATTTCATGTAATAAACACATTTTGCATTTTCTACTGTATACATTGTTACTCTATTATTAATGCAACGGGTACAAAATTAACAAAACTTTTGTAGGGTATAAGATTTCTGAGGTCGTGCTACACGTGGCTTAATAATTATGATCGTTGATGATCATCACGCGGGCCGCACCATAGTGACATACGGGCCACATATGGACCGCGGGCCTCGGGTTGCCTACCGCTGCACTACAGAATTGACTTTGCAGGTTTTTTGCCGATGTGAAGGCTTTAGTTGATGAGTTTTCTCGGCCTCATCTAGTCTAAGTCGAAGGTTAATGGACTTAGCGTCCATGAAGAACTCGATCAAATAATAACCACTTAATTATAGTTATGAAAAACAGATGGCACTATACAGCTATAACTATCTTTTGAAAATTTTCAATACTTATACTATTCCAATTTATTCATTAACGCATTGATTAATGAGTGATAAATCCTTCACCCAAACAACTTCCAATTATATAATACGGATTCATTTACTACGGCTTGATATTTTTTTTTTCCAATTTTCTGCAAGCCAACGCCAATTTAGTCAGCAGATTACTTTCGCATGATATAAAATGCGATTTAATTTTACCTGGCTTTAAAAGGCTGGCAGATTGATGACTTCTACATTCTACCCACGTTTGTTCCATATTATATTATTATGCATTCTTTTTTTAACAGCTGGTTTTTGCTCCTGGATTTATTGTCTAGAATAATTTATGGTTCAGACTACTCTGTTATAAATATTATTTTAAAATATATGTATATAACAATTATTACTAGTTATATTAATGAAAACTTTGTACAAGCAACAGAAAAAATGATTTATGTTATTTTATCGGTGTCTGTTGTTCGCCTTTTGGCTCCTCAGCAAATTAATATATAAGCTATAATTTTTTTGTGAAGATCTGAAGTTTTTTTTATTTTCTATAAATAATGCTTGACCACTGTCCCACCTGATAGTAATCGGTGATGTAGTGTTAGACAAAGCGCAATAATTTAGTAATATTTGATATGGAACCTTAGCAGCCTAGCTTAAGATATATAAATACATGTAATGTCATAGAACATTTTCTGAGAATATTAAACTTTCTGATGACATAAGAAAATAGGCGTTATATATCCCGAAATAAGTAGGTTTTTCCCTGGTTTTGCCGAATCGAGCAGTCACTAGTTAATAATATAAAAAGGTTGTGTACGCCTTACAAACTCAAAATTTTTAAGCTAGCAAAAACGTGGCAGGGCATAATAAAAGCTTTTTTCTTACATCACATCGCAATGCATACAAAGCAAGTTTTGATGGGTTTCAAAACAGTCCACAACTGTGTCTTAAGAATTTCAATAGGGAGAGATGCCTTAAGGCCTACTATTCAGCACGAGTGTCTCTTCATAACTGAGGATGCCTAGGCATACTCCACCATGCTGTTCCATTGCGAATTGGTAGAATTCTCATTTCAATATTCAACTTATATAACTCTACTTCTTTTTCTTGTTAAATTAATCTTACGTCTATTTATGATCATGTAATAAAGTTAAATAGATATGTAATTGCAAAATACAATTGTATTGTATTATTATAACAAATATCTCTTTACAGATGGAATATCCGATTCCCGAGCAGTTCAAGACATTGGTGAACAAACCAGCCAACGGTCTGACTACCACCCCGGTAGAGAACAAGGGCTAATGCCGACCAAGAGCACTGCATCCAGCCGGGAACTATGACGTCAGCAAGCTCTTGATAGAGGCGTGCAATTTTACATTAGATAAAGTTAACGCACGTTTAGTACATCTGCACCGGATAAGGCGTTCTACCGTATATCTAGTTAATTCGCTCTACGCCTCTAATGAAGCACAAATCAAATAAAGAATTTCACCAAATCGGTTCCCGGAGAGATTAGTTCTTATAATAATAACATCGGTCATCATTTCTTGCTCATTTCGCTCTAGTGTTTAAGTAATCAATTTAATGTGACGTAGACATAACTGTAATGCATATTTACTGGCCTTTATATTCTGAACGTGTTCCTTACACTATTCTATTTTTGGTTTGACATTAAAAATGATAGCTTGGAGTACCAAACGGTACAGGAGGTAGGTTTAGTTAGGCTAAGGTGTGGTATGTCTCGAGTTTTAATTAGGAAGGTTCGCATTTTACCTATGGCTATCTAAAAATTAATAGTGATTCAAAAACCCCAACTTTTCATGGATATAACACCTTTTTCTATTTTACTTTATAAGTAATTGTAATCTTTAATCATCTCGTATTCTAATATTTTTTCTCGTAACATATTTTAAATTAGGACATCATTTAATTAATTTATTATTGAAGTAAATTTATTGTTTGTATTAGGTTGGAGTATTATGTCAGTGAACAAGAACTGTAAATCTTATTAATAATTTGTAATTCAATAGCAATGACAATGCGAATAAGAATTGTAATTATTTATTATAGCATTCTTATTTTGAAACGTTCTTTTATTTGGTATAAAAACCAGTGTTCTTTATATTATAAGTACTTTACGAGCAGACGGGTCACCTGATGGTAAATAATCACCGTGGTAGAGTATCACCAACACTCTCCTTAAAGATAGAAAAAGAAGAATATATCTGCTTTTCGCAACATCTAGGGACAAAAAAAAGGAGAATTGTATAAATGCACACCAACAAAATACCGCTTCCAGACGATTCACAGAAGAAGAATAAAAATTTGTCATTCTCTTTTTCTAATGTGTATGCAAAAGTTGCTAAAAGGTGTAATAACTTGACTACAATACCTTCACATATTAACTAAACATTGTATAATTTGACACAGAGATAGAGTTTGATTTGGAATGACACATATAGTACTTTTTATCAACGAGTACCTCGGGGGCGAACGCGCTGTTTGGCTTAGTAGTATATCTGAAAAACTATCCTACTAATATTCCGAAATTTTGTCAGTATGGATGGATGTTTGTTTCTCCTTCACGTAACAACTGCTGATCGGATTTTAATGAAATTTGGTACAGGGATAGATTATAGTCTGGAACACAACATAGACTTTTTATCAACATAGCGCGTGGACGAAATCGCGGGAGGAACCTAGTATATACTATAAAATACTATGTACTAACACTATTCCAAACTCTGCTATCGCTGGTAATGATTACAATACATTGATATACTAGGATTGGAAATCAAAATAATTATCTCGCAAGAAATTATATAATTACCATGGTAGAGTAAATCTAAACAAGTCACATCTGCCGAATACAAATTTCTATCCGAACGGCTCCATTCCACCTCACGCTCCCGAGGAGATACGTTCCTGACAATCCTTTTGTATCGCCTGATCAAATTATTTAGGGAATTTCTTTCAAAAGGATTTCCTTGTATTATTTTGTAAATTTTTTCAAGAGGAAAGCCTTTTATTCAAAGTTGGTGGAGTTATTTGTAATGGCTCCAGCAAAACAAGAACGAGTTTTTACAATACCAACGTATTTTAAGATTTTGTAATACTGGTCTGTGGTTTTATAGGAAGTTAACTCTGTTGGTAGGCCTCCATGCTTCGAAGGTTACATGAATCCTCAGGTCTTGGTTGTCATGGTTCACAGTCGTTAAACCATGTTGGAGGCCTTCGAGGTGAAGTAAATTCCCACGTTTGGGTTACTTACTACTCACCAAAATGATCTAAATCTCTTGGTTACAAGGCGAGATTGTGCTCAGTAGCAAAATGCCAAGCTTAATCTGCTTCGACTATAAAGACTGAGGTAATTACGAATTAATTTTAAGTTTATTAGCTATTAATATATATTTAATATGCTTTAGCGTACGAGTATGTCTGTCCCTGTAATAGACGAAGCTTAAAACGACCACGCTATTATTACAGGGATATTTCCAGTCTGCAAAAATAATTGTTATCTTTGGATCAAATGAGAGTAGAATGTCAAACATCAATTTAAAAACAAGCTCTATGAAGCAGAGTAAAAAATAAATCGAATTTTACTACGTGAAAACAATTTGCTGTTGTAATTGCCGTGGACGTGCAACAGAGCTATAACCGAGATATACAATTCCTGTAGCCTAGATGTGCTCCAGATTTATATTTTCGCCCGTCACAGGCATTTAATATTACAGATAAATGTTTATTCTCGGTTGTTATTTGTCTTGTCCGTGCCAGCCACGTTACAGGGGATGCTAGTTCCAGGATTGCATAAGCGTTTTTAATTAAAAACACAAAGTAATGTTTACATTTCATTTATTCATGGCTTACGTCGTCCATTTGAACAAAAATACCACAATATCTCAAACGGAAAAGGTCGTCCATGGATTTTAATAAATAGTACTTGAAGTAAACGAAAACAGTTTGGGTATGGAAGAATATGACTATATGTACAAACCCAAAGTAAACATTAAGTAGGTAGGTAGATGTATGGCATAAGATATTCTATTGCTGGGTTAAGAACATGACTGAAAATTAAATTATCTTAGATTCAGTTTACGTATAATAAACTTAATGCTACTTATAAAATATCAGTCGAAATCGGAAAATAAATTTTAAATCTACAAAGATTATTCGGAATTAGAACCGTTCGTGGACTGCTTAGCGCATTGCCACTCATCGCTCCCGTCAGAACATTCTAGAAATCCGTTGCAAACACTAGAGGCTGGTAGACATTCGCCCAGTGGACACCTGTAACCTCTGCAGGTGTCTCTGTAAACTGGTCTCCTATTCTCAGCCGTTTCCAAGTCTGCGTAGAAGTCTTCATCGGAGTCGTCCTCTTTGAAAGCCCGGGTTTTGTTCTTGGGAGTGTACTTCTCCATAACAGAGTCGATCCAATCAATGTAATTAGATACTTTGGTGTAGACGCCAGGGCGGTTCGCCCGAGCACACCCGTACCCGTTGCTCGTCACTCCGTAAATATACCACTTGTCTGCCTCCTGTAACAACGTAATTATATGTAATCATATGGGGTTCTACGACGATATGTGCCTATATATTCATTGGAAATCTGTATTCATTGTATCTTTGGCATTGTAAATGTCGGTTATGCTTGTCGAATCATGGGAGGTATTTGTCAACACATTGCAAAATTAGGGGATGTGTCCAAACACATTTACCTTATGTAGAGACCATATGTAGCTAGATGAAAAATAGATGGCTCGCGTTTATTACATTGCATTATCTACCTACTTTGATTTTAAACTAAGACCGAATAGTGTTGCGGACTGCGAATATTTTTCTATACGATAGGTACCTATATATTTTTGTGCCCATATATGCACAATGGGTATGGATAAATAAGAATCTCTACACCATATACAAATATGAATAATTTCACATTCTCATGCATTACATATACAGAAAACCTGGATTAAGAGTTTCAGACCAATCAATGGATATTAAACAACGCGAAACGAACATTTAACGCCAACAAATAAACATCTACATGCGGCGGCTCGTAAGAAAACTAAAGAAACGGGTACTAAGTTTGTCTGGGTGAGAGATGGAAGGATATTTACAAGGAAAAATGAACAGAGTCCGCCTATTTATATTAAAAATGAAGAAAGTATTAAATTGATTGTCTAGTTTAAATTGCGAATGACCTTGCGAATCTTTCGTTCTCAATTTAGGTTTTTCTATATATACCAGTGTTACCTGACAGAGCAGCGGTCCTCCAGAGTCCCCCAGACAGGCGTCTCGTCCTCCCCGCTCATAACCCGCGCAGAACATGTCGTCCGTGACGCGGTACAGAGGCAACAGACGCGTGCGGCGGCGACACTCTGCCGTTGATATCACTGGCAGCTCCACCTCTTGTAACGTGTCCGCTGGAAATAAGATATTAATATAACCTAAAATGTTTGCTCTTTTTTTTAACACGTTGCGGGACGGTACTGACCATTATAAAAGTTATGGTGTGACAGTAAAACAATGCATACATTTTTTTACTACGGCATTAACAGTAGCGTCATATACAAACACTAAAGTATGATCTTTGTAGACAGTACTCCCATTACCGTAAACCGGCTATAGCCGTAATGTCATATCAGACGTATTCTTCACATACATACTATCACACAACGGTCATACCCGTATGCGGGTATTACAGTACTGTCAGTTTATATATTTTTATATTATTTATATAGTGACACTACTGGTTAAGCCGTAATATCAAAATGCATCAAATATTGTTGCATAAAACATGATACTTGAAATTACTGCTGTAGCAGAGATTGATAAAATAAAGCGCAATACAATCAATACAATTATTTATTTTTATCACAATATCGACATAATCACAAATACAAAATGAACCTTTTATAACTACTTTTTAACATTTCCAAAGAAAATATAGAGATCATAGTTTTACTCATTGGAATACAAAATGTGCCAATCTTCGAAACATTCGGGACAAAGTGGCGTTCTTTGAGCACACCCCTTACAAATGTACTTCGTCTCTTTTCTTTTTTTCAGTTTAGTGCACAATTTACAATTCAGGTACTTAAATTTTCTTTTGCCCTCGGCAGAAGTCGATGCCACAGGCATAATAATTGGCCAGTGACTTTTCATTGCCGCAACATTTGATTCTTCCACAACATGTTTATTGAATCTTCGACTGCTATACATATTATCCTTTCTCACTACATCGGAACCCTTCACATTTTCAGAAATATTACACATTTCCTTTATAAGCGTATCTCTAAACTCAATTGATTTGTATTTTTTATTCTTCTTCACATGTTTCTTGTACAAATAAAATGCATTCCAAACAGCAACGTCGAGGCAATGAAAGATAACTCTTTTATACCACCGGATGCTTTTACGGGGAGACGAATAGTAGGAAATCATTTGATCGACTCTATCTAATCCTCCCATAAAACTGTTGTAATTAAAAACTTCAGTGGGCTTTGTTGACATTTTCCCATGTCGATTTGCTACTTCTATTAGCTTGGGATGATCTCGTGTAGAAATCATATGGACTGGCCTTTTGTCTTTCCAAACCGATACATATATATGACCTTTGCGCCACCAATAATGTTCCCCTTTTTTCACTTTTTGATACATTAGTGCCCTTGGATTGAGCTTACGATTCTTCCGCAGTGTTCCGCAAGAGTGTGTTTGCAAATCAAGTAGTTTCTGTGACAGTTCGACAGAATTGTAGAAATTATCCATGAAAACATGATGGCCTTTGAGTACATATGGTTCTAATAATTTCAACACAATATTTTGTGTTTTTTTTCCCGCCTCAGAATCATCTTTGCCACGATACATAATCATATCGAGTACATATCCGTCGGCCGTAGTGAGAACATAGAACTTAATTCCGTATTTTGCTTTTTTCCCTTTCATATATTGCCGAAAGTATACTCTGCCCCGAAATAAAATAAGGGATTCATCTATCGACAATTCTTTCGAAGGGCCATAGATTGACTGAAAACTATGGTTCAGAGATCTAATAAAATCCAGAACTTTGTGTTCCCCTTTTGCTTTATCATCAGCTACACAAAGGCATCTTAAAATTTGTTCAAATCTTCTACCTGATGTTATATATTGAAAAA
Organism: Asbolis capucinus; assembly: GCA_018249125.1. NCBI lineage: Eukaryota > Metazoa > Arthropoda > Insecta > Lepidoptera > Hesperiidae > Asbolis > Asbolis capucinus. Next base: position 22,607 of record DWJZ01001338.1, read on the forward strand.
CCGGATGGTAATATAGCGGGTCATTTGAAAAAAATGACCGTCTGACAGGGAATTTCAGTTGTCCTTGAAGAAGACACATGCCTAAAAATGATAACATCTCTTGCCGATCTACAGGACGAAACTTACAGTTCCGACTGTTTCTTGTATGTGGTCGGTTTTGATTTGTTAGCTTTGTACTATAATTATTAGTGCAATAAATAATCTGATCAATAAGATTTTCTGTGAATACCAGTTTGAACATATCCAATGGAGTTTTAATTTGTTTCAAATCAAACTTAGGCCCCGTAGAAGACTCGTCAAACTTAAATTCAATAATTGGTCTAGTGGTTGTAGACCACTCATCATCTTCGTGAATTTGTTGTAAGCCTGTATCACAAACTCCTTGAGCTACAGACTGTTCCACTTGAAACTCGTGGCTTAGGTCCATGTCATCATTCGATGGAAAGTAGCTAGCTCCCAGAATGTTTGGCTGTTCCTCCTCCAAAGACTGAAAGCTTACATCTAAGTTCTCAGTTTGAACATCATGACTGTTTTTTTGGGAATAATGTTGGCCTACTACTGGACACTCAATGTGTGGATTAATTACAACGCCATCTGATTGTAAAGACGGACTAACCATAACACTGTTTTCATTACTAGACGAAGAATAACGTCGATGACGAGTTGAGATTCCACCGAAACCAATGTCTTCTTCGGAAGATTCTGACGCAATCGAGGGACGGTAGTCTTCGTCTGAATCAAATTCTCCACCGTCGTCACCATAGGGATCGTCATTTTCACTAGTTTCGGGTGTTGAAACCTCTTCCAGAAGCCGAATAATACGTTCGTTATTACTCATCTAAAACAAAATAAACACACTCATTTATACTCATAAAACAGTATTTTCATATATATGTCATTATCTAGCAACATCAACACTACACATGTTATAAAACAAAAAAGTAAAAAACTTACCGTAAATAATTAAATTTTGATACACAAATACGACGACAAAAAAGGACGTACACAACATTTCACGATCGCAGCTGGCGTGACACTACTCGACTCGTTCCACCTAAACGTCACGGGAATTGCCGTAGTGAGCGTGCAAGAACTTACTAGAAAATATTCACACAGGTATACCTTTCAATGTGTTTGTTCAAATGTTAAATTGCATCTAAGATAGATAGAGACTGATATGATACGACAGTATGAGTCGCCCTGTTAGTATTTACGTAGAAAAATTAACTGCGTTAGCCGTACCAATGTCTTAGAACGCTTTAAACATTTACGGCGTTTGCCGTACTGTCGTTATTAAAATCCACAAACTCTACGGCATATGCCGTACGTCCCGCAACGTGTTAACTTACTGCCGACTGCGCCGAAGCATATCTTTATAAAACATATCAAATATCTTCGTCACTCTGTGATAACTTAT